>VYXD01006933.1:429012-447831 GCA_013397195.1 Hylia prasina
GTTAAAAGAGCAGGAATATAACAGTCTCTTCAATTTAATTAAAACTCTTAAAGGTAAGCTCTAAGTTGATTGCAGAAGTCTAGTAAGGACAAAAGCTTTTCATTTTCCGTCCTCAAATAAAGTGACACTTACTTAAGTATAGTTATTAACTGTAACTGTGGAAATTAAAAAATGTACCTAATTTAGACATCAAACTGGGAAAAAAAATTAGAGATCTCTCTACAGAGTTCTGCATAGTGGTGAAAGAGCTCTGAGACCATCTGTCCTATACAACTGTCAAAAGGGAAGAGCAACTTCTATGCAAAGCACAAGCAAAGACTGATTTTATCAAGAAGTTTGTTCTAAACAATGTGGAACACTGTGCCCCAGTTGCTTTAATTACCCTGCTGCATCTGAACACTAACTTCCAGCATGCTGCAGGGCTCCTGTGGAGTTCTGTATCTCCTGTCCTTAGATATTTAGCAGCTCTAAAAGATCCTGGTGTTATCTCTGCCATGCCGCTAATGGCTGCCCTGGCTTCCACCAGCTCCAGCAAGAGGTTGGGTAAAATGGTGTTATGTCACCCTGGTTTTGAGGATTTTTCTAAGCCTTCTAATTTGTCTTTCATATTGGAATCAGAATTTTTACTTTCCCACACTTTTACTATAAACAGTAGCTTTGTTTTCCTAACTGTCCTTTGTTGTTTACATATTTTAGGTAGGAGGAGACAGTTGATTGACAGTTGTCTTGACCAATGTGGTTTGAGAGGTTGGATGTCATCCTCCAATCCACAGGCACCTTTGGAAATGTATAAAATTGAGTTTTGTAAATAAACTTGGGCTTTTCTCACTTTGCTCATCACCATGACCTCGTGCAGTTCTATCATGCCGTGTTACACCAGTGTTACAGCCTCAGTGCAGCTGGTGTCTGCAACTGCAGCCTTGATGGAGTGAGCCAGACTGCCCTGCACTACCAAGGGTCACTTGACATTCTTGGTACACCAGTGAGGTGAAACATTACACATGGGGGGTTTGTCTGTAGGGTGCTATAACTCTCTGAAGGTGGAATTTCCTCTCAGGAGGCATTTTATCTGTGTGGAACCTGTGTGCTTGTCTAAATCCCATTTTCTGTCTCATTTTCATGTGTTCCAATTTTGAAAAATTCAATAAAGAAATAAATGAGCAGGGAACATACATATCATGTCGGTAGGACAGAGAAATCATGCTGTAGACAATTGAAGCATCACTGAGCTTTGAAGATACATTTATTTGCCTGCTAGGTAGATAAGATACGCATCTGAGAGAACACAAGAACAAAGAAATTCTTGTTTCTTCAGCTTCTGTTAACATGCTATGGAATTTCAAACCAAGAAGATTTTGTTGTTGTTGTTGTTGTTTGATTTTTACCAAAGTTGAGCCATTTCAGAGTTTTTCCAGAGAGTGAGATAATTGGAACCACTGGGATTAGAGGAATTTTAAGAACTGCTTAGCAGTAGCCACCTAATGGCTTGAGGTCAAGCTGTCTTCAACCACCTCTATAACCACTTATTTTGAAGGTGCTTCTGTTGAGTGCCAAAAATTGAATATCCAGCATGAGGCATAAGTGAGATTTGGGAGAAATGAAATTCTGCTCCAGACTCCAGGCAGACTGCCCTCCAGGCTCTAGGGAACTGTCGAAGGGCTTGGCACTTTTCTCTCAATCTGCACACATCACTGAAGTGGAAGGAAAAACAGAAGAAATTGACAGACTTTGCTCCTTTGGCAAAGTCCAAACTGTCTACATTTCCTTTTTTTGAGATGTCTCAGAAAAACAAATGATTGCAAAATATAAAATAGTCAGACAATATGATTTTTTTTAACTCTTTGAGAGTGTTTTTAACACTTTTGAGAGTGTTTTCTCTATTACCTTTAATTGTCACAAGAAATATAATGTAAATCATAAATACTTGCAAGGAAAAATAAATTGACCACTGAAAAGTATAGTAAACTGAGAGGATCACCTATTTTATGTGTTAGTAAACAGAGCAACAATTCTCTGTGTCCTAAGCTTATTGTCTGATGCGCCATCACTTAAGGAGGGGTTCAAAAATCTGACAGGTTATGTTTATAGAAGTTGCATTTAAACAATTAGAATATACAAGAGTTTTTAACACTTGAGCTTTCTGACAAATGGTCATAACAAGAACTGGTCAGTTTATCTCCTTTTCTGCCAAGTATTCACCTTCAGTGAAAGCTTTGCATTGCATTTTAATTTGTCTTACATTTATTCATAACTAGATTAGCAGTTTCTAACAAACATTTGTTTTGCCTTTTTGCTTTCGGCCATCTCTTCTTTTTGCACCACCTGCTGTATTTGCCTTCTGTTCAGAGTATGCTTTTGACAGTTACTAATAATGCAGATTAAATTTACTTACTATGACAGGCAAAACACTGTGTAAAACCAAAGCAATAGAATCCCATATTCTTTTTCTCAATTAAAGTAGTAGCTTAAAAGGACAAAACAAAAATTTTAAGAGCATCAATTAATTAACAAAATTAGTGTCTTATAGGACTTAAATATTGACAGTATGGAAAGCTGTCTTTGGTGATGTAATATTGCAAGGTTTTAACAGGTGTATATATACATCTCAAGAACAAAGTATATCTGCAGGTCGATTTTGATTTTTTGGAGTTCATTAGCATTTGCTACTAATCAATATAGAAATATTTCTATGGAATGAAAATTAGCTTAATTCAGATGTCTTATTAGCCTATTTTTTACTATTTATTTCTCATCTCTAAAATATCTGTCATTCCTTCTCATTCATGATTTAAAAAAAAAAAAGCTTGAAGAAAATTATTTACAGATATCACCTTTTATATGTGGTGATCAAGCCCAGACAGAAGCTGCTTTTATTATGCATCTAAGATGTGTGGCTAGATAATGGCAGAAGCAGTGAGTGTATTAAATGGCTGCCCTTTGCACCAGTGGATCATTGACCTACAGCATCCTTTGCATGACAGCTTGGCAAAACTCCTGAATTGTAGCAATCTATGCCTTTTCCATGTATGTAACTTGGAAGATGCATGAATTACAGTGATCACACAGAAAAAGCTATAGTGCCTCATGCTGCATTACAATAGGATTGTTCCATAATTGGCATTGTTAATGGAAAAAGATTGGGTTGTTGGTTTTTTTGTTTAAATCTAGGTCAAGATAGAATAAGCATGTTAGATATAATTTAGCCCCCAGATGCAAATATAAGGACCCTTTTAAATGGAAATAGGAATCATTTAGAACATTAGAGAAGAAAAGATGACCTTCAAAAAGAGGAATTTCTGTAGAGACATAAAAGGTATATTATAAAATATGTATATAATAGTGATTCATCGGTAGTCAACTACACAGAATTCCAAATTAGCTGAAAATTCACTGACTGATGTATTTTTAAAAAAGCAAAAAATTATGTGAATATAAAATTGAAGCTGTTTAAAAGTGTTATTTTTCTTTCCAGCTGGGGCCTCTTCCAAAGATTTTCATTAGACCTACAGATTGCAATGCATAATGTTCTGCTGTAACAAGGGGAAGAGGATTTTTTTTCACGGTGTCTACATTAGACACCTAATTTGGGAGACAGTTAATTGCCTAAGCTCATTATATATCCAAAGAATAAAAGTAAGCATCTCCAAAGGGCACCTCAGAGCATCTCAATTAGGAGGAATCTACCTACATTCATTATACAGAGAACCGAGACTTTAGTTTTATGGATCAGTGTTCTTAACCTGTGCAGGGACTGTGAATCTTACATTGAGTAACCAGAGTTTTTAAGCAGGCAGATTTCCAGGAAACTGGTTATTTGTCACCTGCTGCAAAGAAATATGCAGGTTTCTCTCCAGCTGTCATTAACAGAGACCTCAGCCAACACCAAGTAGCTCATTTAATGCATCTTGGTGAAGAAACAATAAAATCATCCAGACTTGAATAGTAGCAAGATGAGGGTTTGCTGGTTTTAACTGAGGACAATAGTGCAAAATGCATGGAGGCACAGTCAGTAGAGAACGTGGAATGCTAGCAGGGGAAAAGAAGCTGCAATAAGAGGGACCACAAAGCAAAGCCTGAGGTGAAGGAAGTCAAGCAACAACAATGACTAAGTGTTTTGGTTACTGCCATAGAGCTTTCAGAGTTTATGAAGGAGAAATACTAGGAGCATCTGCTGCAGTAGGCTACGGTAAGTGAGTGGGTTTTGGATCTCAGAAGCTGCCACACAACAGACAAAAAAAAGAAAAACAAGTGCTGGGAAAGAGCATTCACAACAGAGCTCTGCAATAGCAACCTCCACCCATCATTAAAACAACTTGTATGATGCAGTAGTGGGTGTTACAAAGTTACAAAATTCTGACTTAAATAAAATGGAAAAATGATCATGGCTGCATCTGCTAGTAATACAGTAAAACTCAGTAAGTGTGCTCTGGTACATAATTCTAGATTAGGAACTCATAATTACATACCTTCTAAGGTACTGTGATTATCTGAAGTAGCTACATGAACTCACTCAGAAACATTTACAATAGTAAGATAGAAAAGGAACTCATCAGCAACAAATTAATACATATGAGAAAATATTTCAGGGAATACTGAACTTCATATTAAAAAAATAAAGAGACCTCAGGAATGATAAAGGAAGTGTTGTTTATGTTGGAATGAGTGATGACATATCTAAAAAATGTCAGAAATGCTTTCTGACAACATAGGTGGGAGTGACAGAGATGCAAAACAGAAACTGGGAAGTAAAAGCACAAAGGAGAAAAACAAATGTACCTCCTGAAGCAAACAGATCTGTGAATCTAGGCCTAAGCAATTAAGAAAGCATAGATTACTCTATATTTAGATAATTAAAAACTCATTTGAACTTGATACCAGGTGACAAAACTTTCTATCACAGTACCTTGGCCTGTATGTACAGGTCTTCCTAGTGCATAGCATTTTGCTAAGGCACCAATGCAGGTAAAAGATTGCAAGGAAACTGTGAGTCCCTTGTGTCAAATGAACTGATATAAATGTATATGCAACCCACATCAGGATATATTCTCATGATCTGTACTCTATATACATTCAAAAGTATTTCTGCCTTCTCAAATCATAAGATGATTAACTATTGAGAGATGATACTAAAGCAGAACTGTGCCTTAAAACTTGACTGTCTACACTGAGAATCACAACAGAAATTGGGAACAGGACAAAACAGGAAGTCCAAGGCTTCTGAATTTAGCACTTGAGATATTCTGCAAGTTCATATGCATCATGAAGATATATATTAATAAGAAATTAATCTATTATGTCAAAGTGCATTACGTCCACTGTCACTGAGTTTTGCTCACTTGTAAAACTGCACTAGACACTTTTTTAGCTTTGGTCGTAGCTACTGGGTATAGAGCTTTCCTAAAATTTGCTGCTTCATTGCAAACCCTTTTTGTGTCTGTGATTTTATATCTAACTTACTTACTGATCCAGACATTTCAGAGACTCTAATTTTCTCCTAACTAGTCTCAGTATTACCAGCAGTTTTTGTGATAATGATTTGGTACTATGTGACATTTTCAAATAATTCTGTTTGACATGCAATAGATGAGGACTTGTGTTCCATGGAGTCATGTTTTGTCCCCCGAAGTCTTCAAGTCTGTAAAAATTTTGCAGTTGAAAACAGTATTATAAAACTGTTTTAATTTAAAACTGATTAATGGCCAGAGAATTAAATACAGTCTTTAAAAAGCCAAGACATCAGTTTGGACTTCTGGACCTCTGAAGTCAGAGAAAAAAAGATGACAATTAGACAAAGAATAGACAAGATACAGACGTTAGTAGAGCATTATAATTATTAATATTTTTGAAAGAAAGTCCAAACATGAAAGAAATCAGAGAAGAAATGTGCAACACAGATAGCTTTTATCTTTTATTTGCTATGAGAAACAGCCCCCAGAAAGAACTTGGAAAGATTCAGGCACAATAATACTATGCTATTAATAAAAAATACAACAGCAAGATGAAGGAAAAATCAAGATGAAGGGATAAAGAAAGGTATATGAAAAAAGAAGAAACAAAGGAGACAGAGAATGAAGCAAAGAAAAATAATTCATTGCGAAATTTCATTCCTATCCTTTAATTTTTCCCCATCCATCTTCCTTTGTTCTATCTTTGTGATATTTTGAGATATGAAGATTGAGTTCCTCCTTCTGAACATTGACTAGCATGCTGTGATTGACATGTCATCTGACAAATGTTTTGCAAAAAATTGAGCTATATATCATGTATAAATTGTTCTGCAGTTGTCTTCATAAAATTGCCATGTTGCAGTTAAAAATCTTTGAGAAACTACTCACAATGGTAACATCGGTCCACAGATAAGAACTGAAATGTTTTTATTTCAGACTAGTTGATTCATCTTTCATAATTCTATGAACAAATCATTTGCAGTGGGGTTGTAATAGACTCTGGTGTCATTTTTATTTTCCTTAATACCTTTCTTAGTCCCAGGGAAACATATTAGATAACATCAATTCCAAACAGAGCCAGTTTAATCTCCAGTATTAACTGCACTAAGTTCACAGTAGTGTTCCATTTTTAAAAAAACAACCAACCAATAATGAAAATAAAAAAAAAAGAAGGCAAAGCCCCCACTTAATAGCACTGAAGAGTTTAGCCTTTAAGAACACATATCAGATTCATCATCCTCAGGAAACCAACCTTCTTATACACTTCTCTTTTATTGTTAAGTAAGTCATGGAGTCATAGAATCATAGAATTGTTTATGTTGGAAAAGACCCCCAAGATTATTGAGTCCATCCATTAATGCAGCACTCTAAAGCACAAAGACCACCTCTAAAGACGTGGCACCTGTGTCCCCAAGTGCCTACACATCTACACATCTTTTAAATACCCACAGGGATGGTGATCCAATCATTGCCCTGAGCACTTGTCCAGTGCTTGACAACAGGGAAGAAATATTTTTTTAATATCCAACCTAAATCTCCCATTACAACTTGAGGCTGTTTGTTTTCATCTCATTTTACCTGGCAAAAGAGATAAGAAAAGCCTATTTTATGTTATATTGACTACCTCAAGATCCCAAATGCAGAAATTCACATTTTCACTTACCACAGTCTTGACTTGATTTCCCTGTACAAGTTTAGCATCACATATATTCACTGGCCACTTTCAAATAGATAAAGGAAATATGAAGCTGGAACTACAATTTGTCCAGAAATTCCCCCTAAATAAAAAGACACTGAAAATCTATGACAGCTTTCACTTTTAATGGATGTACAGATTGTAAAAGGATGCTCTAAAGCTGCTCAAAGATCTTGTGGTCTCTGAAATGCTTGGAAAATTAAAAACTTCAACTCAAAATAGGAAATATTGGTGACACTGACACAATGAGTTTGAAGTCATATGAAGCTGTAGCTTAAAAATCTACCCCACCTGAATTAGATAGTGAGAACAGAGGATTTTTTTCTATTTTATTTTCTTAAGTACTGTAACATTTTTTTGCCTATTGAAATCATGCCTTTTGGAAAGCATGTGTGATAACACAAGCAAAGTCTCTGAATTGTGCTAGTATATGAAGCCTGGAGTTAAAAAGGCAAAATAATAAAATCTGGAATATAGAGGAAATGCTAGTCAATATCACAATTGGACATGAAATAAAGATGCTTGACTCCAGTCAGAAGGCAAAAGAGAATCAGAAGGCTTTATTTATAATTCATTCAGCATTTTTATAACATGCTGCGCTAAAAAGGCATATCATTGGTCCATAGAATTGACACCTCTCTCCATTGGTCAAGCAATAGAAAATACAAAACAACATCTGAGAGAGAGGTCCACTATGGGAAAGGAACATTGTTTACTTAGAAATGTTATGAGAAAAATTTTGTTGTTTACACAAAGTTATCTGAAAAAAAGAAAATTGAAAAATTCCCTTCAGAAAGGCTTAGTAATTCTCAGGCTCAGAAACATCAAGCCCACAAGGTAGTTTAAATAACTCATTTTATACTCAAAATACGCTAGAGTCCCACAATGTTTATTCTGCTTTTTCTCTAGGTAAATATACTATATATTCATTTCTAATAATGAAAATTTAAACATCTTGGAAAATTATATTTTTTGAAAAAAAAGAGTTTTACTAATCTTTCTCTTTTTCCCCTTCTTTGTTTTTTAGTACAGAATTCCTTATCTGAAAGTGCCCAACAGGGAATGAAGATAGAACTCATAGAAATCTAACTGCCTGAATGCCATCAGGATAAAAAGAACAAAAGATGTCATTACTCCCTAATTTTAGTTGTATGTATGGAAGCATCAGATGTCTTACATCTTACCCTCCATTAAATGGCATTATGTGGCACATGAAAATTTTTATCATCAAACAAATCTTCCAACTGCAGTCACATGGTTGCAAATATTATGTGAATATAGACACCAGCAATAATTTTAAAGTATTCTAATTGCTTTCCATTATACTTGAGATCTTCTTTAAAAGTTTTCTAACAGGTGTTTAATTTATATTAGTTGTGGATTGGGCAGTTTTGACTGATTTTTGATGTATTCTTTAAATGTCTCTCTCTTTATATTAGCGTCCGTACAGCAGTTTATAATTTTTGAAATATTATTTACCTGATACCAAGATTAAACTTTGGAAGAATCTGTTATAAATGAAACCAAATCAAGCCGAATTAATAATTTATAAAGATAGATTTATTAAGTAACTAAGATACAGTCACTAATAGCCCCAATAAGAGTGACAGTGTCGAGCCTGGGGTCAGAGCTGGGTGAACTCAAGACTCCCTCTCTCTCTGGCAGCAAGTCTCCCTGAGTTCACCAAGTGATCTCAATCCCATCGGTTTTTATACATTTTTTTTTGCCCAGGGCAGGGATTCCTCTCTTCCTTTTGTGATTCCACACATTTATGTTGGTTTCTTTCTTCAAGTTGGACTGGACAAAACACTTCCTGTGAGATGGATGAATAGTGATGAGTTTCCAACGATCCTGGCTATCTTGACTGTGGATCATCGTCCTTTGTGTTGTACTGGATAAAGCTGTTTCTGGGAAGCAAGCAAATGTTGAACAAATGTTTGATTGAGTTTACAGGAACTTGGTTTTGGGATGCAAACTCGACAGATGGTTTCGATGATTGCTCACCTCCCCTTGGTTGCTGGTGGGAATGGGCCATCTTTCCGACTGAGCCACAGCTCTTCTTGTGTTAACGAAGTGCAGTTTCACTGTAGCCAGGTGTAACATTTGTGGATTCCTGTCTGCTCCTGAGGATCCTGTTTTTTAATCATAACTTTATAACATATATACTTTACATGTGCACGAATTAACAGATACCATTTATTACAAATCTGAATTGAAAATTGCCACCTGAAGTCCTAAAATCATAGGATATGCTGAATTGGAACGGACCCATCAAGGGTCATCAAGTCCAACTTCTGGCCCTGCTCAGGACACCTAGGAATCACATAGTGTGCCTGAGAGTGGTCTCCAAACACTTCCTGAGCTCTGACAGGCTTAGTGCTCTGAAGTCAGATGTGAACTTTCCAACCTGTTGCATTTTCTGTAAGTTTGAGCCTTAACTTTATATATGAACCCTACCCTACCACACTTTGGCTTATTCAAAATGTGCATTCAGATTTGTCATTCCCATCATTTCTTCTCTGGTGTATTCTTGGAAAAGAGCAGGTGATGGTATTGAAGTGCTGCAATCTAACTCTTGCAGTCTGAGTGCCCCATTGTGGATAACAATAACCGTTCAGAAGGGGGTTCTTTTTGCTCTTCAGAATCCTTTTGATTAGGCTGAAATTGCTAGTGCATAATTTAGCTCTGGTGAATGGTGAAGAGTATCTTTTGAAAATGAAAGAGAAAGAGAAAAACACTGATTTTCACAGAAGTGTATTAAGGATTTAAACATACATACTTCGATTCTGATTTTGAAGAACATTGATTGTTTTCTTCTTTTGTTGAACACACTCAGCTTCTAGTAAAATTCAGCTGAGTCTGCAGATTGTAGCAGATAAAGGTGATTTTTGACAGGTTTTCCTTTAAGAAGATCTAGCAAATATAAACAGTATAGGGTCATAAACAAAGTAATAATTATTTTGATTCCAGAGCCCTCTAAAATGAATAGCGGTGAAAAATATTTTCAGATTACAAAGATTAAATAAAAATGTGATTTATTTTGAACTTAACACGAAGCATGATTTCTTTTGTTCTCAAAAGAAAAAAATAGTTCAAATGAAGCATAAGACCGAAAAGTTTTAATTATTAAATTTTATGCCACGTTGTGTTCCTGTAAAAAATTGTGCTCCATTTTGGAGATCCTTTCTGGGACAGAGACAGCATGTAAAACCACTGCCAAACTCTGCACTCCATATTTCTAGATATTTTCTTAAATTAAAGCAGTTGAGTACTTTACACAGGAAAGAGACAATGAAAAAGGATGTTATTTCCATCTACAGCTCTCTGAGAAATGTCTCTGAAATTGTGGCTCAGCATAAACACAGAAAGAGGACATAAAACCTGTACCTTAAAATTTTAAAAATGAGTGATTCATTTGATTACTGACGATAGATTGACGTTGATTTCCTGTTCTAATTTGTATGACACCACCCCAAAGTTATAAAGGGAAACAGCCTTTTGTTCCAGGGATCAAAATTCACTCACTGTGCCTCTGCTTTTAAAGAGAAGTTGAAGCTGTCAGTTGCAATTGGCAAAAGAGAAAACAAATAATGAGTCCTTGAATTGGGTATGATTCACTGCTGTGGGAGACTTGAAATGCTACAGGGTATATATCCCAGTAGTAAAGCCTTAAACAAGGCTTCACAATGTTGTCTGTGCTACTGAAAGTCAGTTTTTACAGTACATTTCTGAAGTGTTACACTGCAAAACAATTATGCTTGACAAAGAGTGGCTTTGCAAACATCTCATTGCACCTGCATTAATCAGATATGAGACAACAGTCATAGAGTTATAGGATGGCTTGGGTTGGAAGGAACCTTGAAGACCGCTTAGATCCAGCCCCTCTGCCGTGGGCAGGGACATCTTCCGCTAGACCCCACTGCTACAACACAACGAAAGAACTTCACGAGGACATGGTGATGAGCAAAGCAGGAAAAGCCCAAGTTTATTTACAAAACTCAATTTTATACATTTCCAAAGGTGCCTGTGGATTGGAGGATGAAATCCCACCTCCCAAACCATATTGGTCAAGACAACTGTCAATCAACTTTCTTCTCCTACCTAAAATATGTAAACAATGAAGGACAGTTAGGAAAACAAAGCTATAGTAAAAAGTTTATAGTAAAAAGTGTGGGAAAGTAAAAATTCTGATTCTAATATGAAAGACAAATCAGAAGGCCTAGAAAAATCCTCAAAAGCAGGGTGACACCCCACTGAGCTACATCACGATGACACAAGGTGATGTGTGATCAGAGGGAAAATGTCACGATGCATTTACAGTTCCCACATCTGGTGGGGATGAACCTCGGGGAATGCATCTGCATTCCCACAAAGTCAAAGTCTAAACCCCAGGGACTGAGATTCATATTACGGTGTGTGCTCCTATGTATAATGTTGCCTCATGAAGCCTTGACTGCTGCGTGCAACACTACAGTTTACATGTTCAGAAATATGGGAAATAAGCACATCAACTGCAATTTTACATAAACATGAAGGCCACCTAGAAAAGCATTTTAATTGAAGAAGATAATAAGAGAACCCATGGAAGAAGTAGTCTTAAAGTTTTTATGTGAAGGTGGCAGGCATCCTTTCATGTAAAATTAATGTCTTTCGTAAGGATAATTTTGGTTCTTTTGTGCTGAAAAAAAAATCTGCTGATTATAGAAACTAATGAAAAAATTGAAATAATGAAAAAAAAGCAGCTTATCTATCATTGTTTGTATTGTTAGAACAAAGTGCAATCTTTTTGATTTGCAGCACAAAAACTTTTCGGGCTATTGTCCTATTTGTCTTTTTGAAAAGAGCAAAACTATTAGACTAGAAGATTTAGAGCAGAGGTCTTAAAAATGCATCTAGAAGCTTATGTAGCAAAAAAGTTAAAAACATCTTTTAAAGTTATTAAAAACTTCATTTGAATAGCTAGAAGCTTCTTTCCTAGCTTGTTAAAAGACATTCAGAATTTGTGCCTTTGTTCCCACCAAGCCTTGAAGGCTTAGAATTTAATTTAAAATACTAAAGTTTTATTTTCTTAAGCTCAGAGGCTCCTTAAAGCCTAAGTAATTCATAGGACAATCAAATTCCCTTGTATATGACGTGACATAATTACTTTTAAGAAAATTTAAAATGATGCCATGAACTGTACTAAGTCTTCTGGCCTTCATAAACTCTTGCAGTAATTATCTGTCCCAGAAAAAGGCTTTTGGAGACATGAATTGGTTATAAATCACTAAAAGCATTCTTGTACTTTTTAATTAGCTGATCTGCACCACTTATTAAAAGACAACTTTTCTTTTTGGCTCCTGTCTGTCTGAAATAAGTTTCATTAGAGAAAGGCTTCTTGACACCTAAGAAGAGTTGCTTTTTTTGTAAATTTTATGTAAAATAATTGCTCTTTGACATCACAGATTAATACATAGTGTCAGTTGTGCCAGAAAAAATACCCAGAAAACCAAAACCAAACCACAAAAGGCTTCACTACCTTCACTACAGGTTTTATACACAACCTGTTTTGATTCTGGATTGCATTGTAAGTTCATTAGGTTTAAACATCCTTTGTTAACCTGTCAGTGTATATAAACCTGAGTTTATTAAAAATCTTCCTACTTAATACTGACATTACCAGCTAACATTAACTTTGCTGTTAAAAAGGTGTTTATGTGAAATCCAGAGTAAATGTGACACTAATAAAACCTGCACTGTAATATACTGAATCTTTTAAGTCTGTTGTTTGTAAAGCAAAACTATCATTAGGATACAGCAAGGAAGTCTGCTTCATGCTGAAGATCTTTTATGATGATACATCAAAGAAACTGCCTGATAAATCTGATTCTTAGATGATAGCTGTGGAAATCTTGCCAAAGTCTTGCATTATTTGGTATACCTTGACTAGATAATGATGTGATATGAAATTTAAAACTACTCAATAGATGATGTAATTGGGTCTTTTTTGTTTATTGAATAAAGAATATTTTACAGTAAGGAATAGCTACTTTTCATGATCATTAATTTAACCAGCTCAGTTTTATATAGGAAGAATGTTTTGAGAGGCAATGTTTTCCTAAATTCTGTTGATTCAATAGTTAAGGTACCCCCTGGACTGGGTTAAAAAAGCCTTCTGAATATATTACTGGAGGCAAGGACATCTGAGATTAAGTATACCACAAATAAAGAGGTTTTGGCAAAAAATTTGGAGCCAGTATTGTACGATATATTTCATATTAATAGTAAATTCATGCTAATGTAGCAGTCACTGGGGAGAGCTTAAGAAACAGTAGCAGTAGGAAATGTAAAACAAATGAAATGGTTTATTTTTTTTATTTTATTTTTTTTCTTTTTACGGCTTTAATATCACTTCTTTGGGACTCCATTTTCCGGATACTTTGTAGGAAGAAAACAGAGGATGCTTAGAAAACTGAGAATATTTTTCTTATCTTCCTGTGACTGCTTGCAATAGCTGTAGCAATCCCTGATACATGTTCAGAAACACAAAGACCAATTATAGACTCATAACTGATGGTGTGAATTATGCTTGTCTCTCCAGGAGAGAAACAGTGCATTCCTGTTCCTCTTCAAAGGCTAGTGGCTCAGCTGAGGTAATGTAAGTTTGTATTATGATATAAGAATCTCTTTCTTAATTATACTGTTTTACTCTTTCTGTATAAATTTCAGTGCTGTAGTAGCTCATATACATCTATCAAACATGGAATTTATGTCACTCATATGCTAGGGATGTGATTGGAAACAACTGCAAACTCACAAAGGCCTTCTAGTTTTCTCAAATAAATTTATGGGCTACTACATACATTTTAGTTTTCTTCATACTTTAGAATAAAAATTGGAATTTGGATTCTGAATGACTGTGTTACTATTTTCAATTTTTTTTCTTTCTTTCTTTCTTTCTTTCTTTCTTTCTTTCTTTCTTTCTTTCTCCATATCCTCTTGGCCCAAAATTCTGTAAACACCTGTCCACCAAGTGGCAAAATTTCAATGGGAAAAGCAGCAGTGTCATCCTCCTGACCTATTTTCCCATCATATATTAATATAAATAAATTACTTATATTCTCAGGTAAAGGAAAAATCAATCAAGCATTATCTGGAGTGTTACAGAGCTGTGGAACGAGATGTCTCTTTTCAATCCAGAATTAATATTCAGAGCTCTGGAGAAAGCGAGATACCAGGGAAAGTTTGAATGTCTACCTGAGGCAATCAATAGCCTTCTCACTCTGTAAAGCTACAAGCTGATGCTGGTGTTGTGTGATGAGCTGAGCCATGTAGCCCTTGGGTGCAGATTCTGCTCTGGGAAGAGGCTCTTCAGGAGCACCTCCAGCATGTGATGATGTGATGTGTGCTGTAGATCTCTGCATTCTGTCGTCTTCCCTCGTTGTTTCTCAATTATACCAGATTTTCAGTGCAGCGAGAAATGTAGGACTGTTCAAGCATTGCTTTGATGAGGATTGTACAGAGCATGTTTTCTCCAATTTAGATAGGAGAGAGTTGGGTGTGAATTTCAGCAAATTTTCTGTGACCTTAATCACTAAGTTTATTTTATTATTAGAAATTAAGAAAGAAAGGAAGAAAGAGGGATAATTAGATTTCTCTCTGCTTCAGGCTCCATCAAAGATACATTAAAAATCAAGCTACAAAGAGATATCTAACAGTACTTTTTAAAGATAGAAAACTAGTTAAACAAAATGGATAAATACTTCCAACTTTTCCTAACAGATAAAGCCCACAGTGAGTACTTTGAATTAATGCAAGAATGTTTTACATAAAAAAATGAAACATGAGGATCTGAGAATATGTTAGTGTGCTTATCTATGTAAATTGCCTAACATCTTTCCTCTCTAGTACAAGACTTTAAAAAAATTCTGATTTCACTGTATCTTCTTTTCTGTCAATTCCATCCTTTTTGTGCCTTTTATTTACACTTTCCTAACCTACAAATAATGGTAAATGCATCCAGCAGTCACAGCCCATTTGCTCTCCTATAGAGAACTTATAGAGTCCATTAACCTGTAGAGAACTTGGCCACGCAGCAGTCACTCATCCAAGTGAATCTTTTTTGTAATTATGTGTGTTGCAATTATTATTAGTTGATCACAGCAAAATGCTAATTCAGAGGAACTGTTTGATGGAACTAGTTTTTTTCCAGTCTTGGACTCTTTGAAGCAGAGGTGTCATACAGTTTCATGGCATATATATCCTTTCTTTCCACCATTAGAAAACAACCTCATCAGTTTAGATCAGGTTTTAATCATAGTCATGAAGACATTCAAGGCCGTGTGTAATTGGCTTCACTCCCTATACCTGAGGGGATACAGCTGAAGGACCTGCTGGAGCACATAGATTGTCACATCTCATTGTTTGGATGTGATTGACTGTTGCAGTGCAACATGATGCTTTAATGAAAAACTTTCCAAAAACATGATTTTCCTTAAGCAAATACATTAATTTTTTTAAAACAAGATTATGTTAAGCTTTCTTTTCTTTTTTTGTCTTGTTTAGAGAAAGAGAAAATAACAGATAAAGAGGCATCCATTCTGCATAAGAATTTTGATGTAAAGAAATAACCAAGCATTAAAAATGTCCATCATTTGCAGTAATGATGCTATCTGCTACTCATTTTGCAATTTATTCCAAAGAAAGAGAGATTCTCATTCAGATCCTAGATACATTTTTCACTGTGCTTAACCGTTAGATTTGAAGAGGCTTCAGAGAAGTTATGATTAGTATCAAGTACAAGTAGTACTGTTGATTTCTGAAATAGTCTATGTGATTGTATTATTCGGTGATTCACTCTAGTTTTGGTGGGAGACTGTAACTCATACTGTATATGAGCTTTATGCTTAGCTTTTGAGATGAGTCTACTAATTCTACCTCATTCTGGCACTTAATATAGTTTGCCTTAGGATAAAAAAAAAATCAATAAGATTTCATTCTTTAGGGTGCCCTGGCAAGCTGCTTAACAGAAATCAGTCCCTGGGATGAAGAGAGGGTGTTAAAAAAGGTAAGAACTTGTGCCATAAATTTTTGTCTTACACCTTAGCTTGTGTTTTGTCTCCTCTTGTCTAACTTCAAGAGAAGATTTCAGTGCATGCCAAGTCTGGGGGAAAACTCCGAAGTTTTCATTGAAGGAAATTCTGAAGGTCCATTTCTTACTTTACATTAGTTTAAAATATTATTCTACTCTCATGCTGTATCAAAATAGAAAACTCTAGAATAAATAAGGAACTTGTAATAGGACATGTTTCAAAGTGAATTATCACCTTTAATAGTGGTCAAAAATAATTTGCTCTTTGAAGACTAACAAATTCCAAAATATTCAGTTGCAGTCATTCTGATCTACAGTTCTTCTGTTTTAATCATTATTCTGATGAGATAAGAACTGGAGGGTGCATCAAAGTGGAAGATTCAACTAAATGCAACATTGTCATATTGGCAACATTTGCATGTTTTAAACTAAGATGAATTTTAATCTATATCACAGATTAATAAAATCATAGAATGACTTGGGTTTAAAAGGGACCTTAAAGATTTAGTTTCAACCCCCTTTCAGTGGACAGGGTCACCTTTCACTTGACCAGGTTGCTCAACGTCCAACGTGGTCTTGAACACTTCCAGGGATGAGGCATCCACAACTTCTCCTGGCAACCTTTTTCAGAGCCAAACTTCCCTGAAAAAAAAGAATTTTCGCCTAATATCTAATTTAAATACACTCTCTTTCAGTTTGAATCTATTTCCTTTGTCTTATCACTGCATGCCCTTGCAAACAGTATCTCTCCATCATTCTTGTAGGCTACTCTCAGGTGCTGGAGGGCCAAAGCCTTCCCTTTTTCAGCTGAACAATCCCATTTCTTCTAAAGATAACCTGGAAAAAAAAAGAAAAAGATTACACTATTGAGTATGGGTATCCAAATTTGATTACAAATTTCCAGTTTCAATTTTTCATTGGATCTGGTCAAGATTTTTAGTTGTATAATAGCATTAGTAAAGGGAAGATATGACCCATATTATCACATTCCTCAGAGACCTCATAGCAAAAAAAGGAAGAAAAATGTTAATAACTCTTTTCTGTGCAAAATTTATGTCTTACAAGAAAGATTTCATTTTTTTTTCCTCTTGCTATCTCACAGAAACAAAGGTTCATGCACATTTTAAAGCCTGTAATGCAATTGCTATTTAAAATGCAGTCATTATAATGACAACATATCACAGATGGCAGATAGTAAAAGGGACAGTTTTGCAAAAGTGTATTCCTGAACTACATTTATGCAAACTGACAAATAAATAGTCACAAGGTCAGTTTGTATATTCCCTGCTCACATTTATGAACACTCACAGGCAAGGGAAGCACCATTACAGTCAGTGAAATAATTCTTCTGGATAGCTCTCAGCATCTGCAAAAGGTTAATCACCTGCTAGAAATCATTTTCTAAATGATTTGACAAAGACACAATGAGGATTACAAAGGTACAAAATTTACAGTAAATAATTTTATCAGCCTCACTTTTGGAGAAGAGGTATTTTATTAAAAATGAAACAGGGTTACTGCTGGGATAAATAAATAACAAAGGACAAAAGGGTACATTTGAAGGAGGATATAAATCCACATATCATAGTGAACCAATTGGTCTGTCACTGAATAGTGTCCATCTAAGAAAGCTCATTGATACCAGGGGAAACTGCTCTTGTCATAGGCTAATCATATTTTTATCAGAGTGCGCAAGAAACCCTTGAAATTATCTTCTCTTTTTCTGCATCTCTATACTCTCACAGAATCACACAATAGTTGGATCTGGAAGAGGCCTCTGTAGATCATATAATCCCCTCCTCCCTCCAGCAAGTTCACCGAGAATGGGGTGTCCAGGATCACATCCAGGCAGGTTTTAAATAGCTCCGAAGAAGGAGATTCTACAGCTTCTCTGGGCAGCCCGTTCCGCTGCTCTGGTACACTCACATTATAAATTATTTTATCATATTCTGATGGAACTTCCTGTTCCATCCATCAGTCTTTGCCCATATTGCCCCTTGTCCTGTCACTGGGAACCACTGAAAAGAGCCTGGCTCCATCTTCTTGACACCTGCCTTTAGGATATTTGTATGAAATGAAAAGATCCCCCCTTGGTCGTCTTTTCCCAAGAAAAATAGGCCCAACTCTCAGCCAAATTGTCNGTTTTGTTCACTAAGGGTGATAGTTTGAAGTCATGATGATTGACCAATATCTGAAGTTTATATTTCAACAGAATTTGATCTTACCTCAGACTCAGAACAAGTTATGCAGGTCTGCTGCATCAGTGGCTCACTGTTGTTTCTTCTTATATTTTGCTCACAACAACTTTTGCATTATATAAAATTTTATTTTCTTATTTTCCTTCTTCCTGGGAATTTTCAATGATGTTGACTCCTACTAAAATTCAGGACTGTTTTTCTCTCTCTGCAATAATGGTTTAGTACATTTTTGTCTTGCTGAAACTACTGTATTCTTTACTAAAAATGTAGGGGAAAGTTACAGGGTGGGGGAACTTTCATGAAGACTGACTCAAAATACCTGAAGAAAGAAAAATGACCACAGGTCTCAGATTTATATTCAGATCTGGTTTCTTCCATTTAGCTTCTCCTACAAAGCTAAAAAAAAAA
>VYXD01006933.1:448169-487431 GCA_013397195.1 Hylia prasina
ACCACTGAAAAGAGCCTGGCTCCATCTTCTTGACACCTGCCTTTAGGATATTTGTATGAAATTAAAAGATCCCCTCTTGATCATCTTTTCCCAAGAAAAATAGGCCCAACTCTCAGCCAAATTGTCTTCCCATAACAGTATATAAAGTAGAGATTATACTTTTGCATTGAAATGTCTGCCTCTCAAAGAGCATAAATTTTAAGAGGTCAACAAAACCTCTTAAAATTTACAAAAAAAAAAAGTCTTCGGAAAGTCATATAAACAACAGTAATGTAATGTTCATGTAATGTTCACATTTCAAATCAAATTTTCTAGTTTTTTCCCCCCACTTTCTGTACTTCATTTAATTGCAAAAATTTATATACATATATAAGGATGTTATATTTATATATATTTATATATANGGTTTCTTCCATTTAGCTTCTCCTACAAAGCTAAAAAAAAAATTATAATCATGGTTGTTTGTTAGTCTGCACTGCTGAACTCTTCAGAAGCAGAGTTGTTCCCCAGGAGAACAGCAAATGCCCAGGGAATTCAGCCATCTCTACAAGGGACCATGAGAAGTGAGGTCTCGGGCCTTTTCATGGAGACTGTAAACATGCTTGTTCTTCGCTGAGAATTACAATGAAGCCAAGTTTAAAAAAAAATATTAAACCTCTTTATGAAATAAAAAGTTCCACTTTTTTTTCCTTTACCTCTCTGTCTCTCACCTACCCCTAAAGAACATAGATAATTATTGCCTCAGGGTAAGAAAGGAGTAAGAAAGTGAAAGTTGTTAATGGTTTCTATTTTTACATAGATATAAATGATGTTACCCAGTGGGACCATATAAGAATCTAGGTGGATAGACATCAGCAATGATGTTACACAACTAGAAGGAGTAAGATTACATCCAATGAAAATTATGAGAATATTTTATCTATTAAATGGTCTTTTGAAACTGATTATTGCACAGTAACAATAGAGGTACACAATAATAATAGGAGAAGGGGGAATAGGGATCAAGTTTTTCCACAACCAAAAAAAACAAGTAGGAATAGATAACATTTACTTTCAAGAAACTAGCATTCTATTCCTGAGGAGCCATTAAAAATTTGACCCAAATGTCTCCTAAAATCAGTGTAAGTATATAAATGTGCTGCAAATACAGTATTTTGAGAGCTGAACTATTTTTGGATGTATAAACATATTTGGAAGTTTTAAAGGGTCTTTTGAAGACTCTCCAGATCAAGACTTTTCTTGTTTCTTGCATGGCATGCATTCCCCTTTTTGTTGCTTTTGATACATCTGCACTTTGATCCTAAGGTTACACTTCAATGGAATAAAAATGTTACAGGACAAACACCACCTAAGATTTAAGGCAATGAATTCAAATGTTGTTGCTGCTATAGCATAAAGGTCAGCCCAGGCACCTGAATTCACCAGCACCCTGGGACAGTATTCAGGCAGCTAAATTGATCTGAGACCAGTGCAGTCTACTCTCTTTCAAAGCTAGCCAGCTGAAAGCACTTTTGGATATAGCCACAAAATCTGCACTCGTGACTGCTTTTGAAGATGCTGACATAGCTTAGAGATGGTATAATCTTACACACAGTCCCCAGAAGTGTTAGCTGTTCTGGGCAAAAATCTCACAGGAACAGCTCATTAGTTTTGACTTAGGAGCCACCTAAATATCTCTTGTAGAAAAAGCCACTCAACTAGTCTGAAAAACTGATAATTAATAGGATGCTTTGTAACTTGTATTTGCAATCAGAAAGGCAAAATGATTGCATCTACTCATTAATAGGGAGATAATTCTCTGGTGTTAGATTTCTCCAGTATACAAACTTGGAAAGGCAATATATATATTTAGTAACCTCAAAATATAATTCTTACTAAAGTTATTAAATTTTCCTAGGATGCATTTTCTGTAGAATGGAAATACTTCCTTAGAGTTTTTCTTTTTCTTTTTCCCTGTGAATATTTTGGCATGGTATTGCTGCTTATAGGGCTTACAGAGAGAGTTTACTGTCAGAAATTGTCAGTGAGTTTCTAAATTAGAGTTCCAAATGCTGGCACTGTAAACCTGAATCTTTACACTTACAGTGTAAGAATAGTCAGTGATACCTGTTTCCAGTAAAAACATTTTGAATTGCAAGCTAGGCACAGCCAATGAATACCCTAAATTATATCCAAAAACACCTGGATGCTTAGACAAGAAATTCAAGAAATTATATGTCTAGGATTATATTGAAAGATGAGAATCAGACTCAGTGGATTTACACTTAGAAAATGAAATCAGAATTTAGCTCTTGCACAGAATGAACCCTCAGCAGGCATTCCAGTGTTAACATTTTCTCTACAAAACTCTGCAGATGGAGTACATGTCTTGCTTACATTGCCACTTGCTCCAGAAGTCCTCCTCCTATTGAGTTACTTCCTCGCTTTGTGTGTCACCCCACAACCCTCTTTTTTCACTTTACTCTGCAACCAAACTCTCCCTCTGCTCAGCTCAGCACATCTTCTCGCTGTGCTCACTTCAGACTGAAGGAGAACACTGGCATCTCAGCACTTTAGGCTTTCAGTGTGCTTGTTCTTTTACTTTTCTCTATCCCCCATAGAGTATGCCATTTTCTCCTAGCTATCTGCATGAGCGTAACTATCGCTAGTTCTGTAAAACATTTGCTCTTTATTCAGCCTCTCTTCCTGTAGAACACTTTATCACAGTTTTCATAAAGGCCTTTACAAAATGGGGAGAGAGGCAGTCTCTGTTCTATTCATTCCTTCAAACTGAAAGTCGAGCTTATGCTCACATTTGCTTTCTTTAAAAGATGTGATGAGAGATTATACCTGCCATATGCACAGAGTCCTATAATGTTGATGGAAAGGAAGGTCAAAATCAGATTTTCATGAGCTCTGCACCCAACAGAGCACCAGGTCCATTCACAGTGATACTCCTAGCATTAATAGAACGACGAGATTCAGCTGGCCATGTGATTCCTCTCAAGTGATTTTTAATCCAGTGCCATGGCAAACATTAAGCCTTCCTTGTTCACCTTTACTGACAATAAAAGATTTGACTGCATCCTGGAGCATAAGTGCAAAAGATAATGTAAATGCAACCAGAAGCCTCTGAAAAGTTCCTTTCTCTCTTATAACTCAGTATATCTAATATTGCCTCTCTGTATTATTCTGTGTCTCCCTTCTGGCTGCCCCTGCCAGCCGCTTAAGCACAGAAGAGAACTACTTTTCCAAGGCTATTTAATTAAAAAACAAAAAACAAAAAACAAAAAACAAAAAAAAAAAAAAAAAAAAAAAAAAAAAAAAAAAAACAAAACCTCTTTCCAAAATTTTTTAAATCAAAAAAAAACAAAAAAAAAAACAAAAAAAAAAAAAAAAAAAAAAAACCAAAAAAAAAAACCACCCACCACACTTTTATAGGTTTGTGTAAGAAAGAGAGTGCTCTGGATCCTGGATCAAATATGACAGCATGGGTTGACTTGAACTTTACCCATATGACTTATTGAAACTGATTCATTAAATTAAATCAATATGCTGGATATTACTTTGCCATCTACTATTACATCTAAGCTGAAATGATCTGATGTGGAGTGAACTCAGGTGGGAGTGAGACAAAATATTCTATACCAGAAGGCAGAAATTCCACCTGTTAATTGATGGGTTGTTAGCAAAACTTTAAACAACTTGGCAGCTGGCTGGCAGGCCTTGTTCAGTGGGTGAGCACATATGATGTATTGATATTTAAAAGGATATAACCCACTTACAATCCATATAATCACACTTTATCCTCACACTTTTTTCTACCCAGTCTTGTCACAGTCAAGAGCAGGGAGTCATGGCAAAGGAAGAGATAAAAACAAAATGCTTTCTGCATTTTCTCTTTATTTAGCCTGACAGCATTCTGAAAACAGTGAATTTCACTATTTGCCCTGTAAAGTTCTAGCTGAAGGACTGAGGGTTTTTTTTGCCTAGAAAAGAGACCAAGTACCCTTTTTCACTGTCACAAGTTATTTTTCTAGTTCTCTAACATAGTAATGAGTTGGAAATAAGAAAGTCAGAAAATAAATAAGTCAGAAAACTTAAAAATCAACAAGCAGACCAAGATTAAGAGTCATTGTAGGGTTTGTTCTGGTTTCCTTTCCAAACAGCACTTAGTACACATGAAGCTCACTGTTTTCTTTTCATTCACTGCTTCATCTCTATCTATATGTCTTGTACAAGACTATCAGAGTGGTATAAAAGTACTTCACAGTCTTTATTTATCCTTACAATTACTGTGCATAGAGAGTATTTCACTCATTTTATAAGTAATGAAATGTAGCACAAAGTAAGTCACTTTCTCAGTGTTAGAGAACAGAGAAACTTGAATCAAACATCTTGTTGCAAAGATGTGTACAAGCCTGGGGTGTGTGCTTCTCTGGCATTACAGAGGGCTACAGAGGTCCCAATTTCACTCTTCCCTTGCTTCAGATCACTTGTGTTCCAGAGCACATCTATTCTCTGATGCCCAATGAATCCCTCTCCTCACCAGATAACTTCTTTTACAGTGGCAAGTTAACACTGTGCATGGAAAATTACTAAATCTGAGATGCTGACCCATGTTTAGTGACAGTTTCAGAAACAGAACCACCCCGTTCAAAGTTACAAAGACTTGTTAATGATGTGGTAAGTGCAATGTCACTTGCGTTTACTTCTGCTGGGCAGTTCTGTGGATGAACAGAACCACCAGCTCTGTCTGTCTCCCTAGCCCCCTTTGAGTCCAAATCAGGAGCCTTCTTCAAAGGAGACTTATCTTGCTCTATATGCTCTAAGTCACTTTATGGAAATGTCTGAACTGAGCTGTCTGGAAGATATGCTGCAAGAGTTGTTTTCAGCACTCCTCACAGCACTGCACTGGACAGACAGGCTAGTCTAATGGAAGCCCCCCTGAAATACACCTCAGATGGATACTGGTCATCAGCACCTAATGCTTCTGACTGCAGATTAACCTCTATGACACTGAACCACTTGATTAGGTAGACAGTTCTTTTAGGCATGAACTTTTTTTGCAAGATTCACAAATTGAATGAACACTTTTCTATAGGTCTAGGTAATGTGACTCTTACGTGGATATTCATGGCATAGTCTGAATTAAAATGGATTCCCAATGAGAACTCTTTTAAACAACCTTGATTATAAACGCGTTTGGGATAGGAGTTTGAGAATTATAATGGTTCTTCTAATCTAAACAGTATTGATGGACAATGACAATGAGTGATCTCCCTTGCCTTTCCACTGCTTTAGGATAATGAAGTACATTATTGTAGTAGGATGCTCTGCCTAAGTGGGGGTAAAATAGCATTGGGCTTACACCATTTATGAAGAAAGCTGAGACCAGCCTGACTCTGAAATCCTAAAGTTAAAAATTCTTAGGATGTGAAAAATAGTGTTTCCTATCAGAAAGTGACACTGGTAAGGATATGGCAAAGTTCCCGATGAAGGAACCACAAAGTGATAGCACCTATATCTTATCTAAAAGTGCTGAGCTAAAGGCTGCTGAGCTGGCACGTGTAGCCTAGGAACATTTGATTGACAGTCAATCACTTTATGCCATAAAAGCTCAATCCCACAGTTTTACAGCATTGAAGAAACCTAGCATGTTTCTTCTGGAGGTGTGTGTGGAGATTCCTGCCTTGAGCGGGGATGCCTCAAGGTTACTCCCTGAGGCCAAGAGAGAGGTTTGCCGACAGTCATTGGCATGAGTAGGTAAAATAAATCTCTACTTATTAATTATTAATCAATCTAGCTTTGAAATTATTGGTGTAACAACTGGCATTATACTATTACTTATAACTATCTGGACCATGTTAATTCTGATTAATGTCATTTTAGTCTAATTATCATAATCAGTTTAAATAAATTATCTATCAACATATTTATATTTATATAAAATAAACATAATATTTATTCATTTGTGTTAATAGTCGTAAAAGATAAATTTACATAAAAGATCAATTATTCCTATATAGTCCTTTAAATATGAAATGTTGGCCAAGTTTGGGACTTGGATTGGATCCAACCATAGCTAGACTCTTCTTTGAGAAAGTTTAGAAAGAGAGCAAGGAGGTTGAACTTCTGGCTCAACAGGACTGCTGCCCTGATAAACTTTGCCTGCAGCTTTCACTCTGTCTATGACAGTTAAAAAGAGGAAAAGCATGGTCATGTTTCCATTAGAATTGTGAGGGGTTTTTGTGCTAGATGCAAGGACTCAATATCTTCCAGAAGTCCAAAACATATGGCATGCTCAATGAAAGTTCCATGCTCAGGGCATTTCAAAATTTCTCTTGTGGCATTAAATACTTTAGCAATCTCCCTTGTGAAGAATAACTGGCAGTGAGGAACTCAAAAAATTTAGAAATAATATGAGATTATTAATTTTCTTAATTTACAGTTTTATGATGCAATTTCTCACCCAAATGAA
This sequence comes from Hylia prasina, assembly GCA_013397195.1. Lineage (NCBI taxonomy): Eukaryota > Metazoa > Chordata > Aves > Passeriformes > Sylviidae > Hylia > Hylia prasina. Next base: position 454,630 of record VYXD01006933.1, read on the forward strand.
AGCTTCCACTCTTTGAGGTGACATGTTTAAAGATGTCTGCACAACTGCAATAAAAATATTCAAGGTGATGAAAGACCAAGACTATGATGAGGTTATTGTAATTATGGCAGAGCTTGCAGGTACAAACCATCTGGCAGAACTGCTAATTTCATAGCAGCATATTCTCAGTGTGCTAACTTTGTCAAAAGCTTTGAAAGTCAGCATCCATTTATATTCTGAGCTACTGTTTTTGAAGGTCACTCTCTAAAGTGTTCACACAAAGAGACAATAGAAAATGCCTGACTGTTTGTTCACATTTTACTTGCACATAAAAGGCAATTCTGAATTTAACTGCGAGAAGAAATGTGGCATCCATTCAACAGTTAAGAAACGCTGAGCTGTAGCACTTGAGAATGTCTTTAAACATACCTATGGGACAGTACTATTTTATCCTGGAATTATTAACACCACCTTTTCTTTAATATGTAGAATTACTTTTTAATTATAAGTATTTAATTTGACTGTGTGATGATGCATACCTTTTATATTTGCTTTTTGGCAGTGGATGAAAATTTTTCACAGGACCAATGATCTGTCATAAATTTTTGATTTAAAATACTTTAAGAAGAAACACTGCAGTTATCATCAATTAATCCCTGATTCCCCAAAGACTGTTGTCTCTACAGATCACATAGCTCCCAAGAGAGACCAAATAACAATGTAGTCAGGACCAAATTAGAAACTGTTTCTGCTTCCTTGAAATACATGTTCTTCAAATTCATTCACATGCAAGAACATTTTGTTCTTTACTTCTCATCTGAGGAATGTAAAAGGTATTAATTCATTTTTGTTAGAAAGGAAATTTTCCTTTTGGAGAGATCACTGTATGGCCAAAGGAGAAGAGATGTTTAAATATTTCCTTTTGGGAATTTTATATTTGGCATATAGGTGTCATTGGGAAAGCACACAAATGAATCCCATGATGTATTTTTTGCAGATTTTGGGGAGTTTATACCCAGTTTACCAAAACCAAAGGTGATTGTATATGCAATTAATTTGTTTGTTTACTTGCTCTTGAGATTACCTATTTATCTGCCTCCAGAAAATGATGAAGAAAAATACTTTCATCCGTGACACAATATGAATATTTCACCCTGAAATAAGTTTTAAATATTCAAAAAAAGTTTATTCAATACCTCCAGTAAACACAGACATTTGCCATTTGTAAACTGCATATTTCAAAGACATGTCAGATGGTCTTCTGACTGCTGAGGAGAAGAAAAAAATCTTCATTTTTTCTGTGCACAAGTTGCTAAATTTAAGACTGCTATACTGCCAATATCCATATCTGAAAGGCTCATATGTAGCGAATATATTAAGAAGTATCACTCAAAATTAGTAACAGTGATTTTTTTAACAGAAATGCCATATTCTACAGTATATATAATCAATTCCACACTTAAGTAAAATTTTTAAAGTTAATTTCAAGCTAAATGTTTCAATTAACACCAGAATAAGGTTTTAGAAGAAATTCATTTAAACATATTTTTCACTTCTGCTGTGATAAGTTTGCATTCATGCTTATTGAGGAAGTATCTGAAATTATGCTTGGAAGATTCTTGACTGGGAAAGCTTGTAGGAATGAGAAATACAAACAAATAAGATATATAATGAGAAAAGGAAGAGTTGGATATATAAAGAATGAATGTCAAATATCACTTGGATTAATAGTAGATGTTTCCTCAGTAGAGTAAACCATAAACAAAATGAAAGCAAAATGAAAGAAATTAAGAGAGAACATAAGAGAAGGAGCAATGTTTGTGGAACAAATTTAGGAAATAAACTGAAGAATAAAAGATAAAAATATGACAGAATTCTGAGCTTAGAATTCTGATAATTTTTAAGTGGCTAAAAGCCATGTATTTGATGCCAGTGGTTGTATACCTCTGAGCTAAAATCTTTTTTGCATATTTTCTAGGGCCCAGCATTAGTTTTCTCTGTAGTTTTTACTTTGTAACATATGGCAATAGAAATTGATTCAAAAATCTCCAAATGGAAAATCTATGGGAGTTATAACAGAAACAATTTAACAGCATAAAAAATCAGATATTGAAAATGCTTTTACAAGTGTTTTGTAACATATTCATTCATAGCAAAACTGATTTTTCAACACATATTCAGTTTAACAGAGTACTACTTCAGGGAAGGCTTTTTTGTAAGACATATCTTGAACCATTAGTTTTTTGGCATGATTTATGAGATTTTAGTTCAATTCTGCTGGGCCTGTACTGTCCTCTATTGACACAAAGGATGTTCAGAAATAGTATAGAAAATGTAGAAAAGCAGAGAAACTCTGCCCCTGTATGTGTGAGAGCAGAGTGATGGTAATCACAAAAAAAAGAACACAAAAAGCTAGAGTTAAAATAACAGCAATAAATATTTTTTTAGGCTACAGATTTAAAGGCAACTCTAGCCCTGTATTCAAGGAGGGTGATTGTCTTATTCATTCCGTGGAAGTCAAATACCAAATAAAGCCCTAAATAAGTTTGCCAACACTGTTGCTGCTCCCTAAAGAGCAACAAAGGTTATATTTGTGCCCTCATCCTGCAAGCAGGAGGATGATGAGGAGAAATGTGTGAATGTTTATAGGCAGACCTGGCCAACCTAACTAGCCTTGGCTCAGTGTTGGTAAGGCAGCGGTGGTTGTCACAAAAATAAGCAGTGTTAACAAGTAGACACCATGAATGAGTGAGAACTTGGCCAATTTTTCCTCAAGGAAGATTTTCTTTAAAAGAGATTGGAAATTACTACCTGTAGAGACAGCTGATTATCCAGGTCACATGCAATTCAATTGTTCTATCCTTTGGTTATGAGTATTCTTATCATGTTGTCTAGAACCATGCAAAATCAGGCTGTTACACAAAAGTTATGTCATTCAGAAGTATTTTAAAAATATCTTGTACAACATGAAAATTTAGGTATAGCAATACAAACTGCAAAAATAAAATGTTGTGATGGAACTCCATAAGTTTCCAGAAACCAAAGTGGAACCCTTGGATAGATTTAAAACCTAATCAATTACACGGGATTTTACAGGGGAAACAAAACAAAATGGAAAGCAAACCCAAACCAAAAAATCCTCTACCACTGTAAAAAGACAGTTTATGTGACTGTTGCAGCATCCTAAGTCAGTAATAACCAAATTAAAGATTAATCTACAAAGATAACCACAAATTGCAGGCATTCAGACAGAGAACAGGAGAAAGCAATGGAATTGTCTTTCATATTTGCGGCATAAATTAGAGGGAAAATGTTTCCTTCTGCTTTACAAAGATGATAGATAATCTTCCAGCCAATATATTCTAAGCAAGAAAGAGTGGACTACAGAGAAGATGACTGAATTTTGTATCTGACAGAGAAATCTAAGAGGCCAAGGGAATACCTTGTAGCATATAGAGCAGCATATAAGAAGGAGGTGTTCTTACACAGTGTGACAAAAGACACAGTAGTGAATACATTCTAGGCAAGAGAGTATCAATATACCGTTGATTTAGGGGGGTTGGATATTCTTAGAAAGCATTATCAGGTAACCAGCTGCTTCTTAAAGCTTTTGTCAGAATTTTTGAAAAGTTGTTCTAATTGAAATATTAAAAAGGGATCATCAGTGCTCTGCAGAAAGTACTTCTGAGAGTTAAAAAACACCAGGTATGAGAAGCTACATATTGTATATGAGAAGCTACATTTGATAAAAAGGTAAACTTAAAAAGAGTTAAAAAGAACTTCCAGCAGCTGAAGAAAAAGACCACAAGTTATGCAATGGAGACCAAGTAAGTTCCTGATGTGACTATTGACAAAGATAAAGTTAATATTGCCATAGTAGCTAATAAGGGGCCATGTTTTGGATTTGTACTGGAAACAGTGTTGATAACCCAGGGATGTTTTTGTTATTACTGAGCAGGGCTTGCACAGTGTCAAGGCCTTTTCTGCCTCTCACACCATCCCACCAAGGATCAGGCTGGGTGGGCACATGGCTGGGGCAGCTGATCCCCAGGTCACCAAAGGGATATTCCATACCATACAGCTCAACACTGAAACCCAGGGGAAGAAGGGGGAAGGAGGCACTTTTGGAGTGACGGCATTTTTCTTCCCTAGTCGTTGTGTGTGATGGAGTCAGACTTTCCTAGAGATTGTTGAACATCTGCCTGCCAAGAGGAAGTGTTAAAAAAAAAAAAAAAAACTCAGTCCATAAGATTTTTTTATTTTTTTTTTTACCCTTCTGAGTCTCTTTCCCATCACATGGAGGGAGTGAGCAGGTGACTGTGTGGGGTTTAGTTGATGGTCAGGATTAAAGCAGGACACATGCACACTATATACAAGTATCCTAGCTGTGCAGAAAAATCCTGAACAGCTGGATGTAGTCCCTTGTTGTCCTTATTTGTAGCAAAGGGGCCTGCTTACTTTTTGAAATTATTGAAATAACCAAGAAATAATCATCTCTGAAAATTTCTGCAGAAATTCAGTATAGACAGACAAGGAAAAATATTGTTAGATCTATACTTTTGTATGAAGCCACTGAAGTACAAAGGAAGGGAAGTTATTTTGTCATGGATTGTACTTACATATTTGATGTCACATTGTTTTTTCAGAAAAACTGCAGCTGGATGGAGTTGGTAAAAATATTCTAAAAATGATACAAAATCTCTGTGGAAATTCTCATGAATAGAACACGAGAAAAGTAATTGGTTTAATTTGAGGGTAGGTAAAGAGCAAGGTTGTAAATTCCACTGACCCTCTTTAACTGTTAAAAAAAGCCTAGAAACTAACCAACTAATTAAATAAGTAAATTAATTAATTAATTAAAATAGTGTTATCATTATTAATTTTAAAGAGTAGTAATCATGTCTTGATAGGTGATATTTCCCTGACTGGGCATTGCATAGAAATTTCAGCAAAAGAACAGCAAGAAATATAATAATTAATTTGAAATATATGTGAAAGTAAAAAGAAAAACGCTCTTAAAATCATCACCGTGCAAAGATTTGATGAATTAGGCTGAGTTCTTTGAATCCACTACTTTGTGAGACAATCACCTGAGATGCTAATTATTGTGAGAGATGTTAACTCTCAACTGTTGCTCTTGGGAAAATCTGCAGCATTTGTGACATGCATATGCCACCATATACTTGTCTTCTTTTGCAGAAGAAAAGAAACCCTTTGTCTCTGGCATATTTGTACAGGTATAGAAATGAGAATAGTAAGAGACCAAGTGGGAAGCATTTTCCTGCCCTGGTGTACCATTACTCCCAGACAGTAAAAAAATCTATTCCTTACCTTTAAAATTCATCAGTCTCTCAAAGCTGTTGTGGAATTGAGTGATGGTTTATGTACAGGTACTAAAAAATCCACTGCAGTTAGTCATTTACATCAACTATGTAAATTTTATTTGAACAACTTAAATTTGAAAAGGAATCGTGACTACAGAAATAATGTATTCAGACTGCTTTTGCCCATGTAAGAATGTTATTTATGCTGTACTGTATTTCCATATACTGTTTGATTTGTAAAGTTAAACATTTATGTCCTTTATTGATATAATCATTTCATGTCTTCAGAGAATTAGTGAGCACTGATCAATAGTTTGGAGGTTAATCAGTACTTTACTTCTTCACTCCAGTTAAATTTAGTTCAATTAAACAGAATTGATGCTAATTACTGTCCTGATTGAGCAGTGGTTATTACCATATTACCATTCACTATCAGAAAGCTAAATCAGTTCCCCAAGAGGCAGCTCAATAGAGCAGTTATAGTGACACAGTATGCCCCAATTAAACTGTCCATATTGTGACAACTATTTACGTAGGAATTTTCATGCTGATACAAATTAAAAAGTTATATTATTTTCAAGACTAGACAGCATATAGCCAAGACATAAATGAGTGCACATCATTGTAAAGATGGCAAAGTGTATAAATTGACCCTAAAGCAATGTTCCATTACACCCATGGATAAAAAACCATGGTTATTTCAAGGTTCATTTCAGAAATAAACAAAGAAACCTCTGCTCACCTTCAGGGGGAAAAATTGAGAAACTACGTTTTCTGAGAATTTAAAAATATAATTTTTCAAAGTGTTTCACATACAGACTATGTTCTAGTCCTTTTCCTCTCCTTCCCTATATTTCTTCTCTCTGTTTAGGGGCTGAAGGGCAGATGTATGTGCTGGGATTAAATCTGTACATGAAGAGTCATTTGTGCTACACTTTTAGCTAATAACAGTTCAATAATTCTTAACACTGTGACCATACTTATTTTTTAATTAAATAAAATATAAAAATGCATACATAAGTGTTAAAAAAAATAAATATAATTATATCACAATAGTATTTACTGAATTATTTATTTAATTTTGTTGCTTTTCTCCCCACACCCACCTTTTCTGAAGGAAATCCAAGCATCTGCAATAGCTAAAAATGATAAAGGAGCAACACTTTATGTTTTCAAGCTGGGTAGAAACATTAAATAATTAATCCTTGTATAAGCGTCTCTTCTCTCTCAAGTTAGAAGAGTACAATTACTCACTGTGTTTGTATTCAATGTGTCAGATCATCTGGTGAATACAGCTCTGCCTATCCAAATGTATGTGGTTAAAGTGAGATTCATTTATCAGTTCAGCACAAAGCCTACACATAAGAAGATGAAAATATTATTTTTTTTATGATAGCTCTCTCAAAATTATGCTGTCCTAAGAGGCCTTCTTATCCACTTTCTTTGGATCAAACCTTTTTATCTTTCAATATTTATGAAGTATGTGTTATATAAGAGTACTGCACTGATATGTATGTGGCAGGGGGAATGTTTGATTTGGTTGGTTTTGGTTTTTTTTAACTTAATTTAAATCTTTCACATACAATATTATCTTTTGCAGTAACTACTCTTAAGTTTCAAGTTTCATATAACTTGCCAGGAAATAAGTTACAGCAGAGTTTATCAGTTTGCTAGCCATGTGTAATGGTTTCACATTCACCAGTTTCTGGTTCGTTTCCTGTCCAATTATTGTCGAGGGTTTAGTGTTTGCAATTTTATATATATATATATATGACTAAGAGAGTTCAAAAAACAAAACAGGTTTACATTAAAGTTGCAAAAAGATAATTTATTTACACACATTAAGAAAATAAGGAAAAAAAAAACAAAAACTAAATAAACCACAAATGAAACTTTCAGACCATCCTTCTCTTCCCCCCCACAAATATTCCACTTTCCTACACACAACCTGAAGAAAGATAAAACCTGTGACTTCAATCAGTTTTACCATGCAAAAACAATCTTCCATCAGTTCTTTAGGAAAGGAGTCTTTTTGAGTCCCATGGAGACATGGTCACACAAGGAACAGTCCTCGGGTGGCTTTTATGCCACACATCTGCAGCGGCCTGAAAAGAGCCTTTGCAAACTGTGACATCTGACCCATTAGCAGCTTTCCCAACACTGCATATGGGTCATAATTTGCTTACTAGGGGTACTGTTTTAATGATGCCTCTTCTAGTATAAAGCAAAAATTCCCTTTTTCTTTGTTTACAAAATTATTTTCATCTCAAAATTCAAAGTCTCTTTTTCTCTATTTCCAAAAAGCATCTGCATCTTAAAACCCAAAATTTCTTTTTCCCCTAGGAGCACAGAGAAAACTTCATTATCACTTATACTAGCATTTTACATCCCCTCTAAACAGCATCTATATGTTACAGGACAAAACATTCCATTTCTCCAGTGATTTCTCGAAAAATGTCCAGCCGAATTAGGCCACTTCTTTCCTTTGCCTCAAATAGTCTTTTCACTCTCACTTCACTGACTCAGTTTCAGGATCTTCTCTTCATGGCCCCATTGCTTGTCTTCACTCTGGGAAGAAAACTTTCAGGCACTGAAAGATCATCTGCTGGCAAGAGAAAGAGTTAAAGGTGCCCAGGCCTGCGATGACCACGTGGCCTCTGCCGGCAGGAGCTACAACCTCTTTTGAACCATGCCGGCAATGTGGGAAAAGCTGGCGGATGCCTCCTTTTTCACCCCTCGGTCTCATGGCTGGGCCGCTCCCTCATGGAGCCAGCGGCTCCTGGAGGCCTCAGGAAAGAGGGGGGGAACATCCTCCGAGCCCCGGCTGGTGACACGGGCAGCTGCCGGGGCTTTTCCTCCCCTCCCCTGCCGCTCGCTGTTATTCGGGCCCGAGCACGGCTGGGACCGCTCCCGGCAGGGGCAGTGGCTCCCTGGGGCCCAACCGGACCCAGCCTGGCCCCTCACAGCAGCTGTCATGAGATGTTACCTGGTTGCTCACCAGGAGAGAAAGAGACCAGATGCTCCGCCTTCTCAGCTTTTTATACCGTATTTCAGAAGTCGCAATCCTGTTTTCTTATTGGTTAAATTAGCCAAGGACTAGCCTCTGCTAGGTGTTCAACCTCTCCAAAGGAAATTTAGGTCCTGGCAGGACCAAACTATGTTAACCCATAACACCATGATTCTTATGGGCAAACAAAGAGGGTAGCTGTGTGCCCTTTGTCAGCCTTCTTCCCCATACCTTTTCTTCAGAGAGAAATCATGGAAACCAAAGAAAGAAATGCAAACCTTAAAAGCACCTGATCCCCATCCCTCTTTTCTTCCCAGGCTTTTCTCACAGTTTTGTCTATTTCTTTCCCCCTAGATGTGCAGCAGGATGGGGCATAGGGGCTATGGTCAGGTCATCACATGTCTGCCATCTCTTCCTCTTCAGGAGAAAGACTCACACTCTTCCTCTGCTCCAGCATGGGATCCCTTCCACAGGAGACGGAAATAAGGATGTTGGTTTTGATTTGCTCAGGTGCTGCAGTAAACATCTTTGAGGCTTTGCAATCACAGAAATGAGCTAAGAGAGAAGAACAGGTAATAATTTATTGCTGTTTCACTGAAAATGTAGTTTTAAATTCTGTAAATATTTAAATCACATCTAAAATTAATTTTGTACAAATACGTTGCAGTGGGACAAAATATGAAATGTAAATTATGATTCTAAGAAAAACCGATGGTTGGATTTATACAAAAATGCTTCTGAATTCTTTCTCATTTCCATTTTTACCCATCCTGTATCATACATATTTTTGGTAAATTTTCAATGTTCTCAAAGTATTTTAGTTTTGATTTTTAATATATTTTTTTCCGATTTTTAGATTAGCTTGCTGGTTTATCCAGAGTAAAGAGACAAAAGACACATTACAAATAAACTCAAACACAGACAGAATCCTTGCCAAGAGACATCTCTGCTCCCTTTGAAAATTATAATAAAGGTGGCCCAAAAAATGTTGTCCCAAAGGAGATACCAGTTTGGATCCCATTTTTACAGTCTGTTTAAAATACATAAGCTTGAAAACCATCTAATGAAGCAGAGGTGAGTCTATGGTAATGTAAATCTCAGCTCTTCCTTCAGAAAGAACCTAAGATAACAAAGACAAAATAGACCCATATCTTCCTCTCTTCTTGGGAAATTCTATTCCATCAAATAAAAAAAGAAATCAAATTCACAATGAAAATTTCATTCACCTCCCAGACACCAGTTAACTGCTTCCATTTAGAATTACACAAGAGCAACTATATGATAAATATGCTCATCAAGCTCTCCATAGATGGGCCTGACATGGGTTTAGTCAAGTAAACCAAACTCTCAATACATCAAACTCTCTTTCTGAAGCGTTGAGGTGATGATTTTTATTGGGTTCCTTGTCGTCACTTTTACTTTGACAGTAGTAGCAAAATGCAGACTTAGAGCCAGCCTACAATACTAGGTTTGGATAAACTGACTCAATTTGACCTTGCCTGTCAGATTTTTTAGAATTTGCCTTACATCTGAATTAAAAGAGAAAGGCACTGGCTGAGCTTCCCTTTGTTAAATATATATATATATATAGAGGAAGTGTTGCAGTTATGTATACATAAAGATGCCAAGTGCTTAATTTAGGAAACATATTCATGTTGAGAAATGAGCAACACAGGATTGTTGGATAGGCAGAATAAATGCAGGCTCTCTGAAAAGATTTTCATAATTCACGTAATCTTATAATAAGAATTAGTTCCTTCAGATGCTTAATTTTATCACAAGCAAGTTCTGAACCTTTGGAGGTGCACAGAGCACAAACTCTAGTCAGAATTCTTCTCTGATGCTTAAGTAATTTAATTAATTATTATAAACCTGGAGGAGCTTGATGGATTTATACGAAAATATGTGCCTTTAATGTAGTACTTACACCCCTGTGGGATTGTTCTATTGAATAAGTCTTTTTATTGGCAAGATTTACTTTCTTGAGTAACTGTAATGATTTGCTGGTTTCTGAAATTATTTTTTTCTCCTACCACCACACATTTTGTCTATTTAGGAAATACTCATAGCTGAAAAAAGCATGCTAAGATAGTATTTTATTTGAAAAAAAAAATAGAATAGGAGTTGGTTAATAAAAAGCTGTGTAGTTAACAGTTATTGTTACTACTTGTGGTTTTGATACATTATTGTTCTTATATTGGAATCAGTGTAAATGTATTATTATCGGTCATTATGAGAGCAATTAAGTGAGGGGGAACACATTTTTATATACATGTGTCTTGAGCACTTGGCAGAGTTACTGAACAACATTTGCTGGCTATGGTAGTTTAAATGTATCATTCTTTATCCTAATCTAGTGTAATAAACTAATAAGTCACTTGTTTACAGAGCAAATGTAACAAATACAGAAAAACTGCCTGATAATGGTGAGCAAGCAGATATGACAAATTTTTTTTGCCCCCCAATCGTGTATTGTCTTCCTTTGTTACTCTATAAGGGCTCTAAAATTCTTCAAGGGCTCCTCAATAGTATTCTGGTATAGAGGAGAGATCCATTTTGGCAGGAGACTGATTAGGGCATTCTGCAGTCTGGAGGTTATGAATAGGAAGAACTGCTGAGATAAATTGGAAGAGCTGATGGTGATGTTCTCATTTATGTGGGGACTGAAATAGACTTCAGAGTAGTATCTTGTATTCTTGTACTCTAGTATGAGAGTACAAGAATAAGGCAGCTCTGAAAGCTATTTTTCTGAAAGCTATCTTCTGTTTCTATATTAGTCTTTTCTCCTGTTTGGTTGGTTGGTTGGTTGATTGGTTCGTTGGTTGGTTGGGGGCTTTGTCTGGTTTGTTTGGTTTTTTTTCCAGGACATTCTAAATCTGTGGGTATAAATACCAAAGTGTCAGTGAAAAAAATTATGCATCATTTTGTTTTCTAGAATAATGTATTTTATCATCATCCTCTTGGCCCTGGTTAGCTCCAGAAATAAGTAATTATGCAGTAGGTGCATCTATATTTTGTACAACAGAGGGTTTAATTTCTGGATAGTGAAAGTCAACTGTTTTCTCAACTAACATATTGATTAAATCACAGCTTAAAATGTATATTTAATTTCAAGAACATCCTAAATCTATTAAACATGTGCTTATCTTTCATTAGCTAAGCTAAACTCTTCTATGCGGTTATAGTTTTTTGCAGTATTTATAAGGTTTCAGCAATATCCCAGTGATGTGAGTGAGCACCTCGAAGAAATACACCCACAAATGCAAACTTTCAATAATAACAATGAATTAAAAAGAAAAAAAAAAAAAAAAAAAGAAGCAGATGATTCAATCTAATTGCTCCTTAGATTATGCTGGGCACATAGCCCACTTGTAAACAACAGCGCTATGAGGCTTCCCACTAGTCAAAAAGCTGTAGGTTTTACCATTTTGAATTATGTGCATTTTGTCAAATCAGCATATTCACTCTGCCTGTGGCATTACACCTCTTGGGGTAACAGAAGAAACACGTAATTTTTGAAGTTTCTATCATTTCAACCAACATTGAATAGCATCATTCCAGCTGATTTTTTAAACTTGAATACTGTTTGCAAAAAAAGGTACTCAAATATTAGATCTTGAGAACAATAGCCCATCTTTAGTAATTTTGTGCTCTTGTAGGAGCACAAGCCTTCTGCTCTCTAGTAGCAGTGGAATGAAGAAGTCTCTTGTTCATATTCTTTCATTCTGTTGAGAAATCTGGGACAATATTTGAAATCACTGTAGCATGCACTGAAGAACATCTGTCAGCTGAAGCATCAGCACAATCAATTTAACTATTTACACTGACATTAAAAGACTAGTAAAATAACTTCCCTACTTGAAAGTATTAAATATATTAGTTAATAAATTCCCAGGCATGGCATTCTGAAGCTATATAGACTACTCCTCTGAAATATTTTGGAGTGGATTGAGAAAAAAAATCATGTAAAGCGAAGTACCTAGAAAACACATCATTAGGGTGAACAATTAATTATATATTTTGTATTTATTTTCATTTGCATAAAATAAAGAGTAGGACCATATGATAATGGTACAACTTAGTGGGTTTGGCTTTTTTTTCCTAAAGTAATTTCCACTCCAAAAATGGAGTAGCAGGGGCCAGGGCTTCCTGTGGGCTAGGAGCAGTGAGGGAACCCCCAGAGCCACAGAGGAGACCCACCCCTCTGCACCAGGAGCAGTCCCAGCCCTGGACATTGGGCAGCTCCCTGGGATGGACCTGTTGTAAAAAGGAGCAAGAATGCCATTTTCTGGTTGGAGGACAGTAAACTTTAATTCAATTTAATCTCCCAGACCACACTAAGGGGTGGAATAGATACTAAAGCTTAATGCAGGTGGCCCAGGGCCCAAAACCTTAATCAGAGCATACCTGTCACAAGACAGCTTCTGATAAGCACATATCCAAAAAAATACCATCAATCAGAAACTTCCACAGCAACCATTCTGAGGAAAGCTTTCCATCTGCAAAAAGACTTCATCCACCATAATTTTGAAAGGATAAAGTACATTCAAGTACACAGACATTATTAACCTATGAGAAAAATGTAACTTTGTATAAGTACAAAATTATTCCAGTGTCTATGCATTGAGACTAAGCTTTGACAGGTCAATGCCAACTGCATTTGTTATAAAAATTATAGTACTTTAAGATTGTCTAAAAATATACACTAGCTGACAATTTTAGGTGGGAATTCATTGGTATTACAGCAGTCTTGGAGAGTACTGCAATTCTAATACACTGAGCTGTTACAAGATTTATTTAGACTCAGTGGTAAGGAAATGACTAATAGCTTAAGAAATTCTTACAAGAAGGAGGGTGACAGAGAACCAGAAATGATCATCCAGATTCATTAAAACATCTTTGAAAATATAAATTTAAGAGTTTTAATTATAAAAACTTTAAAGTTTAAAAATCTCCATCCACTAAGGAGAGTGAAAGAAATTTATGAGTTTGATAATATTTAATATGCTCAGGGTACTCCAAAAACATGAACACCATGTATGCTGCAACTTACAGTTTCATTAAAGTTGTTGTATAGAAAAATATCTTCACTGATTCAATGGCTCATTAATCCAGTTTCTGACAATCAGTGGAAGATACACTGGTGCAATTGCAACTGAGTATATATGGATGTTGGAAACCAGGGCTGAAACGTTACTCCATCAAATTGCAAAACATACAAGAGCCACATTACAATGCTGTAAAAGCTGCACTGATTCTGGATACCTTTTAATGGGTCCTTACTTGCTCTTTTTTTACTCTGAAAGCAAAGCAAGCAGAACCAGAGTGCAGATTATTTAGCTGAAGTGAGAAGGGTCCTAACAAATGCACATAGACCTAACATTTGTTAGAATCAAAATCTGAATATGGGATACCCAGTGCCTATCAATGACTTATGACAAGTGATTGTGAATTTTGGATGTTTTAGTTATCTTTTTATAATATAAAATTTATTTCTATAATATTATATTATATTATATATTATATTATATTATATTATATTATATTATATTTATTATATATGTTTTGGAAAAGTGATTCTATCCACTTTGGTTCATGCGCTCTTCATTCCTCTTTGCTCCTTGTCCCTTATTTGCAAACCTCATGGGCTTCTTTCATGATATGAAATGATGCATGTTTCAAATCACAGAACATGTTGGGATTGGATAGCATTATTGTTGGAATGGAACATCTAATCACCAAGTGAATATTAAACATCTCTGAAAACAAAGCTCCTGTATTTAGATCACGGAGTGTGGCAAGAGATGATAAAATCAAAGTGATGGTGAAGTATGCTAATTTCTGTTCGACTGCCTCAATTATGTATATATATTTATATACATATATACATATTTGACTCAAGCCTGGCTTAAGTTTTTCCCTTTGGTGTCTACCTAGCTCTGATGAGGCCACATCTGGAGTGCTGTGTCCAGCTGTGGGTTCCTCAGTAAAAAAGAGACATGGAGCTCCTGGAGTGGGTTCAGTGGAGAGCAGCAAATGTGATTAAAGGACTGGAGCATCTCTCATGACAAAAGGCTGAGGGAACTGGGCCTGTTCAGGTGGGAAGAGATGACTGAGAGAGGATCTCATCCTTGGACATAATTATCTGAAGGGAAGGTGAGAGAAGGGGATGGAGCCAGGCTCTTCTCTGTGGTGCCAAGACAAGAGGCAACAGGCATAAGCAAAGGCACAGGAAGTTCCATCTGAACATGAAGGAGCTTCTTTACTGTGCAGGTAACCAAGCGCTGCAACAGATTGCCCTGAGAGGCTGTAGAGTCTCTCTCACTGGAGATACTCAGGAAACATCTGGACACAATGCTGTGCAATGTGCTCTAGGGATGACCCTCCTTGAGTAGGTAGGTTGGATGAGAAGGCCCACTTTGGTCCCTTCTAACCCTCCCTATTCTGTGATTCTGTGATTCTGTGCCCATATGTAGCAGGCACAGACACTGCTCCTCTTAAGGGACCCCAGGTGGTCTGTGGTTACTTCTCTTCTATGGGATATGTTCAAGCGACTGGGTCACTTCATCTTATTATAATGTTAATTAGGGATAATTTAATCCTAGTCTAGAAGTAAAAAAACCCCAATAAAACTGTCATCCCAGCCTAGCAGTTAAAGATAAAACAAGACAAGAAAAATGAAAGGGGAAGCTGAATAATATATTCACATATAACTTAGTTTCACACTTTTAAATGAAAGAAATTTGTCAATAATTATGGCAGGTTTTATTCCTGGCAATTTTACATGGTGATTGAATGCTTTGTTTATGCTGTCTAGTTTAAATATGAGTTACTTGAAGTAATTCCTGTGCCTTTTGTTAGACAGGCAACTAGACAGACCAAGTAGGTCCTCCCCAGTATATCTCTCTTTAGCTTATTTCTCTTCCTGACCAGAGGAGTGTCCTTGAACAGGTAAAAGCTTCTAGTGGAGAAAATGCTTTAGAGAGGCAAAGACATTTGAGATAACTTATTCTGTCAGTCACAAGCTAGTGGAAATTGTTCCCACCTGGTACTGTAACAAAAATGAACTATGCCCTTCTCTACAGAGGCTGGATAGGAAGAAAAGAGCCTGCTCCTCCTGCAGGAAAGTTGATCACCAAAGTGATATTTACACTGACAATTGTGCTTTACCAGTAGAGTTGAACTATTAAGCTTCACCTATAGGCAGGATTTATGAGTTTTACACCTGGCAGGATTGCATGGCTTCCAGGCAAAATCTGGCTCTTAATGTGCATCCTTAAAAGATACGTCATACATCTCTAAGATTTATATTCCAAATTACGAGGAAGATGAAGAGAAAAAAGAAAGGTTTTTCATTGCCTATGTTTTCAGGTTGTCCTTACCCATAAAAAGATTCACAAGATCAAATTAGCTCTATGAACTAGCTAGCATTTCACAAATCTGTGTCATTAAAAAATAATTAAAATAATCCCATTGCTTTATATATGATATAAAATCCTCAATTCAGCTGCATAGAGAAGGAAAATTCAACTTCTCAATGAGAGTATTTTCTATCCCTCTCCCCACCCCAACTTGGAATAAAACACAAATATTTCATATCTCTGTAGGAAAAGACTTGGACCTCCATTATCCAAAACCCTGGTAGATCTCATAAAGAAAGTCACATTCTTGAAGCCCATGTTCTGGAGTAAACCCTTGGACAGTACAGCATTAATTCATGAGAGATTTTGAAACCATATAGGATTTGTTATAATGTTCTGTGAAACAGAACACATCTGATTTGTTGAATTGATAAATGGCAAAAATAAAAATGGTGCTTGCTCCTTTAAAAGACAAAAGACTGCTACAAAGTTTGTTGAAGTAAACAGAAAGACTTGAAAATAATGGCTATAAATGTCTGTAGCATGTTGCTTTAGTATTTGTAAATCCCTGCTGTGGGTTTTTGTCTTTAACCATATCCAGCAGGCAAAATATTAACACAGAAATAAATTAGATAAAGATGTTCTTGTGTAATTTCCATTCAAATTACATGGAAATCTGATTGCCCCTGGAATATGCATCTGCTGAGACAAAAACACCCTCATATTTATGATTTCAAGACTGAAAGTCCAAAAATCACAGAGTGATTCATTACAAAACTATCTTCAACTGAAAAGCTTCAATAATTTATTAAGCAGACCATTTACCTGATTTTTAGGTAAAACAACTACAGACTCAGTGGCTTCGTTCACCTGGGAATTGCTGTAGAACAATTTCTCAGTCCTTTGCTGAGAAAATTTAACACCTAATTTTTCTCTTTTTTTCTTTTTTTTTCTTTTTCTTTTTTTTTTTCTTTTTTTTTTCTTTTTTTTTTTTTTTTTTGAATATGAAAGTATGGGGCTTGGATTCAGTGGGGGTCAAGAGGCTTCTTGTTAGGTGGATAATTTTCTTTCTTTTCCCCTGCTCCCATGGAGATTAGTAATTCTATCCAGCACTAAATCACTGTACAGTAGTTGAACCTTACAGTAGTGAATTAATGATAAAAAATTGCACACGAAGGTAGCAAAAAGCAGTTTAACTATTTTGTGAAGCTTCCTGCTACACTAGGAGCATAAGTAAATATAATTTTGGTGTCCTTATCTCCATATTACACACAAGTTGAGGGTTTGTCAATATTCTTCTAGGCTCTTTTGAACATTTATCAGTCAGCATTGGCAGCTGTGACGGGAAGACTGCTCAGTGAATACCAAATGCAGCAACACAAAGCTCTTATTCTTCAGCAAGTTATTACTTTAAAATGATTATTTTTAAGATAAGTTTTCTACAAGTACTTAAGTCAGACTTTCCACCATCTCTGACTTCTAGGAGGATGTAAAATACTTTGTTGCAAATTGTATCTGTTAGCAGTACATGTAATAGGAATCTTTCTGGGTAAGTGGATTTTTGTATTGAAAAGGAATTCGATTATTACCTAACATATCAGGGACTTATATAAACAGTGTTTATCCTAATGCTTATAATTAATAAACTTTAAATATTTTGGGTGGAAGCTCATGCAGAATGTAATGGTATTCTTGGATTAACATGGGTTTTATTTATAAAAAAAATCTAATTTTACTTTTATTAAATAGAAAACCTGCACCACATTGAATGCATAGAATGTCAAGGTTAGAAATGAATAATTTCTCCAGGACATGGAAGTGCTTACTTCCAATAACTTAGAAGCTGAATGACAGTGCAGTAGGAAGAAAAACGCTTACCCTAAAGAATTGCAGATGTGGATTTGGAATAGAACATTTTCCATATATTTTTTGCATCTGAAGTTATCTTTGTTTCTGTGCATTCTCCACTGCTGAGAGGGTGAATGAAAATAACTCAAGAGCTAGAGATAAACCATGTTCCTGTTAAAGGAAACCCTGATCACATTAAAAGGTTTTCTAATTATCCCACAGCAAATAAAATGTAATGATGACATTTATGCAATGCAGTAATTATCTAGTTGTTTTAAAAAATTGACTGGTTTTTGTTGATTACAAGATAAACTTGTAGACCATATCTTGAAGATGCAACTCCATCAACCAGATGAAAAAAGATTAATTAATTAATTGATTACATTAATTTGGGAAGATGCTGGAAATGTTTTTATATAATTTAATTTCCATTTGTTCTTGAAATAATGTAATTCTAATGTAATAACTAAGATAATCCAGTTCCTTTTCTCTTACAAAAAGAATCTGTTTATATAATAAAAGGAAATGTGGTCTCAGTGTCTGAGAAAAGCAATAGTAAAGGTTTCTAGGGAGTGGGAAAAACCTACCTTTTAACAGCTATAGAAGCAGTATATGGTATAAAATATTCCATGTAGCTAACAGCATTCTTCTAGGTGTACCTTGCATAATATTTATCTAATTTAGCAAAAGATATAGTGATAATATTTTTTTCCAGTTAATATTTCAAATCTTTTTCTGTTGTTTTATCCATCAGTATTGTTTTTTCTGCATTTTTTAGTCTTATTACTATTTTCTTTGGTTCCAATTGGCATTGTTTCTGTTTCTTAGTTGAGTAAAGGCTACCCTTAGATTAATTTTTTGTGAGTGCTTATGATGCTGGAACTCAAATTAATAGAGAAAGAAAACACAAAGGGATGCATATACCTTTAAAGACTATTCAATAAAAATGTGAATAAATACCCCTGTAAGTAACATTTACTCAACTTTATCCTTAATTGCACCTTGAAATCTGTAACCTTAAGTCTGTTGCTTCATTAATTAGGTTTTTTCCTTTTAATTCAGCTTGAATTTTACTGGTTGTTTCCAGATCTCTATTGTTAAAATGGCAGAAGTTTAATTACTTCTTGGTTTGCATGTAAAAACAGCATCATTAGTGACATTACAAAAAGGAAAACATTCTCACTCTTTAAAGTAACACAGGTTTTGTAGTCCAATCTCTAAAAAGGTAATCCTGCATCTGCTTTGTTTTATCCTATTTAGAATCTCTGTTCTTCCTAACTGATGTGCCACAGCACACACTAGCAATTAAGAGGAAAACTCGGGCTGAGGGAAACCATTGATTTTGGATTTAAAACAATTAATTCCTCCAACTCACAACGTGTGAGTGTTCATATTGTTTGTTGTTGTAGTTATTCAGGAACCAGTTGAGTAATTTATGCAAATATCTATGTATATCCAAGAGTTCAGAGGATCTTTGAATGGGTAATTAATTGTGGTAAACTTCTCATTTGAAATGAATTGTTCATTTTCCCACTTAGCCTTCTTATCATCACAGGGCACAGGAGCCACAGTCATGGAGTAGCACTTTTGTTAGATGGGCAGACTTAGACCTGCACACAGAACTAACCCGGCCAGCACAGTCCAAATGTGAGATGAAGGGGCACATGCAGACCTGGGGGAATAAAGAGAACATAAAGCTTACTAGGAAATGTCATTGACATATCATCAGGAGTCTTATTTTCAAGCTTACTATTAGAATTTGCATTCAGGGAAAGATTTTTGAAAGATGTAAAGGGGTCAGTTCTTCTACTCCTCAAGACATGGTCTCCCAAATGTGAGAAATAGTGTCTGTAAATATTTGAAATTTAACACATGAGCAATAGAGGCAGGCATAAGCAGACGTGGGAGCGAGTAATGAGTGTAAGGTGACAATAAGTAGGGAGGGACATAGCTGTGAAATGCTTTGAAAGTGAGGAAAGGATCTTATGCTTGATCTGTTGGAAAGGGACAAGCAATAAAAAGAGTGGGTGGTATCAAAGCTTAGAAAATGTTCTTCAGAGCAGCATTAAGAGAAGGATGGATCTGTACTTACCATCAGACAACTGAGATGAGAAACGCCTGAATATTAGCTGCATCTGAGTTTCCAAGTCCTTAAGGATAGCTGACTCTTAAGGAGACAAGGTATATTTAAATCATATCTCCTGCAAAGCAAGTGACGGGAGGCTTCTTTAAAAATATCTCTTGGATGTAGGAGTGAAGGTTTATTGGGTTTTTTTTGGTTCTTATTTATTTAGTTTATTTCAACTGATTCAGAACAGTTTTGTTGGGTTCAGTTCTACAATAAAGAGGTTCAATTTGAAGTTTCCTTTACACATGAGCCAACTGACATTTTGATGGACAAGGTCATTAAATTAAATAAATTTTGATTAAATTGAAATTACATTTTCACCAGGAAATCATTCCAATGAAAAATCTTTAACTATCTCAAAGTGAATATTTTGTAAGTAATCAAATATCTGACAGGGAATATCCAAAAAAATGTTTTTGAATGATGATACATTTTGCATGCAAACAAGACTGGGTCATGAATAAACTGATAATCAAAAAGAGACTGCATTTGCATATTGTTAGTAATGACTAATCCATCAATATTTAAGGAAATGTTCCTGAATCTAAGTTTTTGTTGTTGTTGTTTCTGAGTACAGCATAAACCATCAAAAAATTATACTTTGTAAAATTATAAATTTGTATCTTTTATGTCCTTACCAGGTTTTTTCTTCATTACAACTTCTTTTCTTTTTCTTTCCCAATTTATTATAAGAAATTAAGTATAACAAGCACTGTAACCTAGCCTACAGAGATTAAAAAGTAATGCTGTACGTAAAATATTGTTGAATTATTTCTGCCTTTGTGCGCTATAAAGAACCACAATTAGTGACAGTGTTTGTATATATTCTTTTAAGTGACCTCAGGTTATCTTAAGAAATTTAACCAAGATTATGCAATAGTAATAAATATGGACTCATAAATTCTGTAGATAATATTGAGAGACCAAGAAAGAACCTGAAGAAACTGGTAACCCTCTTCCTCTTCACTGAAGCTTTGAATCACAAAGTTTAATTGATCACTAGAGCTTGCTGTTGAAGTATTGGTAACAACCAGCTTTACAGTCCTAATCTGTGATGGACTGTACGTGGAAATATTTCTCATTCTGGAGCTAAACCTTTCATTGAAATATAGAATCATTTAGGCTGGAAAAGACCCATCAAGTCCAACCATTAACTCAGTACTACCAAGTCCACCACTTAACCATGTCCCAAAGCACCACATCTATATGTGTGAAATACCTCCAGAGGCAGTGACTTGACCAATTCCCTGGGCAGGGCAACCTGTTCTGATGTTGGACAGCCCTTTCAGGGAAGAATTTTTTTTTCCTAATACAAATTCTGAACCTCCTCTGGCACAACTTGAGGTTGCCTCTTCTATCATTTTTTTGTCTGGGAAAAGAGAACCATCTTGTCTCTACAACTTCCTTTCAGATAGTTGTAAAGAATAAGGTTTCTCCAAACCTCCATTTTTCCAGACTAAACAACCTCAGCTTCCTCTGGTGCTCCTCCTTCACCAGCTTTGTTGCCCTTCTCTGGACATGCTCCAGCACCTCAATGTCCTTCTTGTATCGAGGGGCCCAAAACTGAACACAGGATTTAAGGTGCAGCCTCATCTGTGCTGAGTACAGAGGGATAATCATTTCCCTGATTCTGCTGGCCACAGTATTAATGATACAGGCCAGGATGCCATTGGCCATCTTGGAAACCTGGGCACACTGTTGGCTCATGTTCAGCCAGATGTTCACAAGCATCTCCAGATCCTTTTCCACCAGGCAGCTTTCCAGACACTGCCCCAAGCCTGTAACACTACGTGGGTTTATTTTGGCCCAAGGGCAGAACTCAGGACTTCACCTGGTTGAACCTCATAAAATTGGCTTTGGCCCATTCATTAATCCTCTCCAGATCTCTCTTCAGAGCTTTCCTGCTTTCCAGCAGATCAACACCCCCACCCAGTATGATGTTGTCTGTGAACTGACTGAGGCTGTGCTCACTGTCCATATTATTTATAAAGTTATTAAACAGAACTGGCCCCATAGTGAGCCCCAGGGCACAGACTGAATTCCATTTACCATAATTTTTGGATGTGGACATTCAGACTGTTATTCAGAAAAGAGCACACCCATCCAAGCTATGAGTCACCATTGTCTCTACAAGAATGTTCTGGGAACTAGTGTCAAAGGCTTCACTAAAGTCTGGGTGATATCCACAACCTTTTCCATGTATATCAAACAATCTTCATGATGCACCATTACAACTTCTCTATGGTTTACTTGACTGCCAGATTCACTAGGAATTAAAAAAATATTTTTTGCAGTATTTACACTATTTTGCATATACATACTTCCTTCTTACATAATATCCATTGTTCAGACAGCCTGCTTTTCTCTTTCTTGAGAAACGTTTTTCAAGTATGGTTGTTGTCATGTTCCTTATTTTTTGACGTCTCTGGACGTGGTGGAACTGTTCTGCTATATCAAGTGATAGACTTCACAAAGCAATTTGTCACCCTTTTCTGTGGAACTATTTTTTCATGGGGATGATTTGAAATAGAAATGTCATTTCAATTGTCAGATATATTTTTAGATTTTTAAATTCATACCTTGCATGTACCAAAGAGAAAAATGTATTATGCCAGAGCAGTACCACTGATCGATCAATTAATGTAAAATATCCTGTTCTACCCCTTCCATACCCATTTTGTCTTTTTAAACAAGCTCTTAAAGACTCAGGTGTGAAGCAGGTGTATATGTACAAGTATAGGTTACAGCCTTTGATTACCTGTGATATCCTGAAGGACTAATGACAGTATACATGATGCCTGCAGAGATCATTACTTCCCCTTTTCAAAGACTAATTATCTCTAGCATGACAAACTATGTCATCTAGCACATAGAAATTATTACTTTGGTTTAAAAATCAAAAATCAGGAAACAAATATGTTCTGCCTTTTTTTTTTTTTTTATGTTTGTTATGTTTCTCTACGACTGATGATTTTGCATAAAGATTGTATGAACATATGTGAAAATCCTAACTGGAATATGTTCATGAAGTGCTTTCACTGGGGCCTCTTCATCTCAATTACATGAGACACTGATGCATGAGGTCTTTCATATTAGTGGGTGCTAAATGAGCTGGGTGAAGCCTTAGGCTACACCGTACAACAGAATTTCCAAACATCTATATCCTAAAGCAATGCATGCCCTGCTACATCTTATGACTAAATTGTCTCATGAATATGCAAAATGTGGTTAAATTGTGGAGAATGCAGAATTATTTACAATTCAAATACCATCACCCAAATGCATATTAAAATTAATGACTTTTGGATAAATGCTAATGAATAGGAAATAATTCTGCTTAAAAAAATATTCATACATCAATAATTGATGTATTTTTCTTTTGAAACTAAGTAGCTTCATTTCCAGTTAGAATAGAAACCATAACACACTAGTTATTTGTACTAAATGGTCTTTTATCAGAACTTATATTCATGCCTACATATTGCTTTTCTGTTTCTCAACATGGCCTAAGTCAGAATTATTTTATGCGTAAATAGTTTTTGCACGTACAGATCAATACCTTGGCAAAATCATTACACATGACTAGGTTGGGCATGCTAACAGCCAAGAGTTCATAATACAGGTATTGAACAAAAAAGGAAAAGTAGACATGTTTCAACATGCTTGTGTGTGTGTACTCTTGGGGGGATGGATGAAGTTCTGAATAATGGAAAGAAAACCCAGAAAGACAACTTTTCCTGAAGTCAGGAAATTTCTGAAGTTACCACCCTAAAATGCATATTTACACTCAACACTGGAATGGCACAAGCCAACATCTACCATGTGTGATTCTGCTTTTCACATGTCAGTTTCTTTATATGTGGTTTTGTGATGACTAAGACAAATCACCAGCCACCAATGTGCAAAATAGTTAATTACTATAGCTTGTCAGATAATTTAACATGTAATATGGTTCAGTTGAAAATATCCTAAGTATGAAAGAGATGACTGAAAAAGTAAATCTAGTCATACAGACATGTTCATAAATAGCATAGAATCACCAACAATCAAGAAGAGAGCTCCTTTTTTGCAAATATGCCATGTTCCACTTTTCAAATTCCCAGTTAAGAATGGATTAAACATACTTCTTGAATGGTTTAGGTGAACAAATGCAAGAACAGGAACTAAATGAAATAAGAGTATCCTCCATTTCACTTTTCATTAAAACTGAATTTTAATCACAGCTTTAGGAAACAGAGGTAAAAAAAAGGTCAGATTTTTGTAGGTAATGTAATCTGCAAAATCTCATTACTTCATGATGGTTTGGGGAGACTTTTTAGAGAGACCAGATATAGCAGAGTCACTTTCAATGAAACACTGATGGAAATCTACCTGTGTTCATGCTCGATTTTGTCTCCCCTGCGACTCTGTGACATGCTAGGCTCTGGTTCCCAGGAGCACTGGCTGCTAGAGGAAGGCAGCTCACGTGCAACCATCTTGCTGAAACAATTGCATGGAATGAGGCACCTGGGAACAAACTGCAAATTTCTGTTCCTCCTACACCAAATTGTTCAGAAATCTCCTATTTTTCTAAATCCCATATATGTGTTGCCTTAGGCTGCACTGGCATCTATGGTTATGGATTTTAGCAGACTCTTCCTTATCGTGTATATCAATTCTTTTCCTGGATGTACAAGAAAAAACTATATATTCTTCCATCATCTTTGTGAAAAATAATGAAATAACACCATCAGCAACACTGACTGTATTTCATCAAAAGTGAATTTCCTCAAGGCACCAGAAAGCAAATGACACTTTACAGCAATTTCCAATTATTGTAAAGTGTTCAACTCCCACTCCCTCATGTATTTTTTGCTATTCATGCTGTAGCTCTAGTTATAGGAGTTAAATACTGTTGTAGCCTAACAAATCTATCTTGGTGATTTTAGTTTGACTGTTACTGTTGAAGCAAAGACCATTTATGTCATAAGAATGATTAGAAACATACTTTCTACCAAATATGTTTCCTAATATGAAATTATTTCAGATTTAAATTTCGCTAATTTAAAAAAAAAAAAAAAAGTGAAGAGAAAATGATGGATAAATATTAGTTTCCACTATATCTCATCTTACAATTTTTTCTTCTGCTGGATACACCAAAGTGGTCCTCAACTGTGATTACACTGATTACACCTAAGACTTGGAGTCAACACATGGGCATGAAAATTCCTTGAAATTAACTGTAAAGAATTACCAATTCATATTCTGCCATGATATTTTTGCAGCTTATTCACATTGTCTGGTGGAAAAGGTTGACCTCCTGATACATTTTTCATAAAGTCAAGATTACTTCAATGGATTTGTGATAATCTGAATGCCAAAGAATCTAAAGAAGCTCTTAATCCTACAAATCACTTTCAGATTAACTCTACAATGCATAGGTGAGGCCCAGTGGTGGATACAGTCCACACTTTAACTTCAGAGGGTCTGAGGGAAATACAACAAAACATAAAAAACGATTCCCCCAAACCAACCTCCTCACTTCCTTTGCCAAAACTCTCTCTCTCTCACACACACACACACAAAAAAAAAAAAAAAAAAAAAAAAATTAAAAAAAAAATCAACAATAAAGNGAAAAAAAAATTAAAAAAAAAATCCACAGTAAATAAATATTTGAAGGTACACTGTGGAGAAAAAATCCCAAACCACCTACACAAGAAAACAAAACCAAAACAAAAATAATAAAGTTACAGTTTTCAAATAAGTACCTTCTCTTTTTTTCTTATTAAAACTTAAGTACATGAAGCTGCTTAAAATGAACATCATTTTTGCAAAATGAAAATAAAAATATACTCTCTATCAGAAAATATAGATATTTACAGTATATATAATTCTATACACTGATTTTCAATTCTCTTCTGAGTGTGTTTGTGGAGTGCTGCAGAATTTTGATCACAAATGAGCCAGGGCAGCATTCAAATCCAGAGAATTTTGTCTGTATTAAAATTAAAGTAGTAAAAAATATCCTGTTTATGACCTTGGCAAGCCTTTCCTGAATATGTTTGGCTTTCCAATATTTCCTACAGAAAAAAATGTACACCATGAAAATATTTTAAAGAAATTAAATTAAAACAAAACAGTTAAATTATTTATTTCAAGGCAGAAAGGAACTGTCCCATCTCAATTTTTTACTGAAAGGAAAGGTGTCTGATTAAATTTTGTATTTCTTGCACCAGAAAGGATGCTTTCAGTAATCCAAATCTTTGATCAGCTAGAAGCTGACTGGAGACGGTGCAGTCCTTGGAGACAAAAATAAATGGAATGTCTTCAAACATCTGAAAACCAACTTACTCACTTTAGGGAGAGATAAACCAGATTTTGAATTTGATTTTTCTCATAATAAAAGTGTTCTAGTAATCTTAAAAAAAAAAATTACCGGACATAGAGGAATCTCATGCATTTATAGGTCATATCAAAAAGCAACAGGCACAACAGATTGTGAGGCTGAATGATTATGTTACTCAGAAAATGTGCTGTAGTCAGACTTCTGTGATATAATAAATTGATTTGTAAGTGGTTACTTTCTAAAGCTAATTTCTCTGATCTGAAGTCAGTTTTATATAAAAAATGTGAACTGTGGGTATTGTGCTCCTGTTGTTAGGTTTCTGCTTGCAGTTTATGTCTGTATTTCACGATTTTTAGAATGGAAATATGTTCAATTTAATACTAAATTAATATAAAGTAGTTCCATCAGTGTGTGAGAGTGTGACTCAGGACACTGCTGAGAATAAATAAGG
Organism: Hylia prasina; assembly: GCA_013397195.1. NCBI lineage: Eukaryota > Metazoa > Chordata > Aves > Passeriformes > Sylviidae > Hylia > Hylia prasina. The sequence goes on from VYXD01006933.1 coordinate 481,053, forward strand.
AAATGAAATAAAGAGGCATTTTGGCTATTTGTTATGGTGTAATGTGGATGCAATGGAATGGAGACTTAGATTCTTTGTGGTGTTTGATTTGCTGTGATTTTTTTCCCTTTTCTTGATAGTTCTAACCTAACACAGTGAGTGTTCTCTCAAAACACAGGAACAAAAGAAAATGTGGAAATTGTGTCATTACACCTTTCAACAGCATTTTGTTGAAATGTTGTCTTAGGAAACAGTGTATGTAGCAGTAAAATCTGCAGGCACCAATGGGAATTGCAGCGACAATATTGGTTAAGAATTAAACCCAGAACTGCTCATTTAGCCATCATTATGCTACTCTGAAATTAGCTGAAAACAGTAAAACTGAATGCACTGTTGAGAGGCTGTTCTTGGCCTCCTGATCTTGTAAATAACATTTAGGGTTCTTGATGCGGCAGCAGTTTTGTCTGGGTTACAATGGAAATCAGCTTTTGCTATGTCCTGCTCTCAATTTCAGAAAAGTGTCCATAAAATTTAGGTTCTTGCACTAAGGTGGATAACTTGATGGAACTTTTGGAATACCCAAGGTAGTTGTTTGCTTGTCCCATTTAAAATTTTACTCCTACCATGGTCCCCTGCTCTGAACTACTTTTTCTGTGTTTATCATCAAAACTCCAAAGACAAAAGGTTACAGGGGTGTGTTCAGGAATATAAACCAATAGGGATCAACAGGAAGCCATGTCTGACTTAACAAACCTCCATCAGAGTCCGGTGCTAATTAGCATTAGGTCACTCCATATTAAAACACTCTGCAGCTTTAAGTCCCGCTTTATTCCCTGAGCAAGTTTCCTGGGGTAGCATCAGGCAGCATTGTCCAAAAGGCATCCAAAGACTTAGACAACAGTATGCTTGCACTCACATCCCAGTGTGTTTGTCTGGAGGGAAGCACAAGAAAGAAATATAATAAAACATGGGCACTGAACAGATTGGAATAAAGCATTTACATTTATATTTGTCAAAATGTAATCATATTTATCTTCATGGTAAAAAAACATTAATCCTCCTGTTATGATTCTTTTACTATATTCAAAGAAGGTTCCATAGAGACTTGCCATTTGATAATCTCAAAAAAGAACAGCAGCATATCTCTTTACACAGATGGAAGTATCGGAAGCACAGATGAGGAAAATATCCTCTAAAGGTTGGATAGCAGAGAATGGACTACCACTCCAGTCTTCTGACTCATAAACCTTTACATTCCAGTGTGTTTCTCTGTCCTCTTCTTATTAGTTCTCTGTGATGTGCTCTCACTGAATGGGAGCTGTAAACTAGCACAGAGCTTTATATTTATATAACCTTTCCCCAAATATAGTACAAGTTTTGTCAAGAATCCTAACGTCTTCCACTGAAATGGTTCATTACAGCAGTTTTACATTTGTAATCTGAAAGTTTAAAAATAATTGTTCATGGTAAGACAGCAACCTGAGATAATAAATAAAAGAAATTATGAGGTAAATGTTCTGTCAGTAATGAAAACAAGCAAGTGAATGGTATGATTTGTCACTATATCATTGGCACTCAGGTAAATAAGCATTTTGGGAACAATCCCTTGGGGATCAATTATAAAAAGTGCCCTAAATTATGAAATGAAGCTTTAATAATGGGCTCAAGCTTCTTCAGCCATAGTACGCAGTATAGTGAAGAGCAAAAATGGAAAATGTTGCTGATAAAAGGGTTTTATGCTTAAGTCCTCTACGTTCAATTGAAGTGGCAAAAATAATACACACTAAGGACTAGATTCATTAGAAGGACTAAATGCCTTTTTAGGTAATCATTTCCAAAAAAGGGTATTTTGCTGCAGATTCTCTGTAAGAGAAAACTTTTATTTTGGCTAGGAGAGCATTCTGAGTAAAGGGAAAAGAAAAATTACATGAGAGTTAGACACGTCCAGTTTCCTTCTGGCTGTGGACATTTCCCAGCTTTCTATCGAGTGTGCTGTGAATGCAGTTCTTCAGCAGCAATCCTTTAAAATGGCCTTAGCCTGCACCTAGAAATGTATTAATTTCTGAATGAAATAGGTTGTCCCAGGGATATGGAAAACATGTTAAAATGCAAATGGGAAAGAAACAAAGAAAGGTCAGGAGTGGAAAGAACTTCGTGTGCTGTTAGCACAGAAGAGATATCAGGTGCTATCTGAGCACCCAGAAGATATAAATTAAAAGCAAAGTATGGAGCCCATCTGTTAGGTAGCTAAAGAAGAAGAAAGAAAGCACTCACCTAATGAGAGGAACCATGAAAGAAACAGGAATAGACTCAGAAAGGGATAAAATACAATTCAGAGAAAGATAAGACTAAAAAAATACATATGACATGTAGTATGCAAAAAATAGATCCATTAGAGTGAGAAATGATAGGATGAAGACAAGATTTAGAGATTGCCTGAAATCCTGCTGGAACACATACTAACAGACTAACAGCAAGGGAAAACCTGAGCTATAGGGAAGACTTTCCATATTTGAAAGGATGAAGAGATTAAGAGTTCATGATATTGGGCACTGGAGCAGGCTCCCCAGGGAAGTGGTCACAGCACCAGCCTGACAGAGTTCAAAAAGTATTTGGACCATCCTCTTGGACACACGGTGTGACTCTTGGGGGTGGCACTGTACAGGGCCAGGAGATGGACTTGAGGATTCTTGTGGATCCCTTCCAACGCAGAAAATTCTGTGTCAGTCTGTGAAAACCACTTTGTTTCTGAAGGACTTAGTAATAGTGAGTGACAGAGAGAAAAAGTTATGAGAGAAAGCATGAAGTCAAGGGTGGAATTTTTAAGAGGGGAGAGAACATTTAGGTGACATGACACTAGATGATTGTTATATGTTAAGTTATATCTACAGTCTTATGACACATATATAACTATAGCAGACCTAAATCAGCAAAACACCAAGAGTCGTCAGTCTGGAATTTCATACATGATCAGCTTGGCTTTTTGTCTGGAGCGATTGTATTTGAATAGAAAACTACTTTAGTTGTTAAAGAATTATTTCCCTCTATTCTGATATCTTTGCTACCATTCTTTTGGATTTTAGTCCACCATGCAGGAAAGGAAGAATATAAACAAAACCAACCTAGGGAAAGCTAAGATCTATGTAACTAACACAGAGCTGTCATGTGGGTAAATAGAAACACACGGTCATAATTAAGTACATAATTTCAACATCATGTAAATACATCTGGGTAAGCACACAAGGTCAGGCATGATTTGTTTTTCAAGAGGTTGAGGACCTCTGAAAGGAATATAGAGCAGCTGAAAATTTTTAGGGACCTGTGCAGTTGCTGAAAGCAAGAAAGTTATCAGGACTGTGGGCATATAGGGAACATTTGTCAAATCAATGGTACTCAAAACTGGCACAACATCTATACTAAAGAAATAAATATGGTGTGAGGACCAGGAGTATAAACTTCCCTATAATTAGATCCCTGAGATGTGGGAAATAATATGGGTGGAAGAAGAGATTCAGACTATAAACTTTTCTTCTTTTCTTCTTCTTCTTCTTTTTTTTTTTTTTTTTTTTTTTTTTTTTTGTAATCCAAACAAACACTTATCTAGGTAATAGATCTCTCAATTTTGAAATACGCAATCTGTCAAGTAGACTTACAATATTAATTTTATAGAGGATTTAACAACTACAATAACAAGTTTAGTGTTTGTTGATTTCAGCCAGATTTGGACTACTGACTCAGACAGAAGATTAATTTGCAATCAAACTTTTTCAAGTCATGTAGAACATGGAGACTTAATTGATTATATTTTTCATAACTGAAACAAGACAACACTGATGACAATTAGCTGAATGAGATTATTTTGTATTTCCCAAACCACCAGTTGTTTTCTGGAGGTTTATCCTAGCAGCAAAACCATATTTCAAATTTAGCCAGTTAGGATTTTTTTCATCCTTTGGTCCACCTAATGCCACATGGATAAAAATATACAGCAGCAACAGAAAGGAAAGAGTACTATTAAAATTATTATTTTATTATGAATTAATTATAAAAGAATAAATATAAAACAGACATTCCAGAAGAGTTTTTCAAAGAGTTACCATTCAAAAATTAGGAAATGCAAAAAATGTTACAACCATGCTACCAATATCATAATCAGCAGAGTGTGCTTATTTTTTAACTCTGCTTAAAATCCTGGGTATCAAGTGATTATCATTTCAGTTCTTGTTTGCCATATGCTGTGTTTTTGTTTTTGGGTAAAACATCCGTACATTACTCTTCTCAGCTTTAAAATTGTAATAACTGTGGTGCTTTGTCTCAGAGTCATAGTAATTCTTCATGGTTTAATATTTTATTTAGCAGTTCACCTGGAAGATGCTCACTGGGGCATCTAACAAAAACAAAATTGCGTCACTACCTTCATTGCAAAGGAGAACTGGGACCTTTGACCACAGACCTGCATCAATCTTGTTCTTGTCCACTGTTTTAATTAAATAAATGGGACTTCTGTGTGTATTGGGGTCATCTACTGAGGGTTACACAAGCATTTTTACCATGAAAGCCTCCACAACTTCATGCACACTGCAGCACACCAGAGACTCTCTTGCATTGTAGCATCATCTTGCTTCATCAACTNAACAACACCAAGACAACAAAGCAAAATGAACAGCAACAAACCAGCCCCAACACAGCAGGGAGAGATGCATGATGCATCTGCCCCCAAAAACTGGAAGTTGTGATGCCAGTTTAGGTTTTTCTGAGAGACCTCTTACCATGTGAGTCTTAAAAAACCACGATTCAAAATATACATTTGTCTTGGTTTAGAAAGACAGGTGTCTGCTAGGGAGGGCAGGAGCCTCCCTTGGAATGGAGAATGCAAACCCCCTCCCTCTGAATTATTATAATTTTGAAATTAAGAGGCTCTCAGTCAAAGATATGAGGATAGGAATAACAGTTCTCCATTGGCATGTACAACAAGGCAAACAAACAACAAGAACTGTGGCATCAACAACAAAACAGAACTGGGATCCTCATGACAGCCTTCTCAGCTGAGAGGGAAAGGGATGGAGGAGAGGCTTTGTTTCACAAAACCCCTTCAGGACTCTGAGGAGCACCAAGCTGGAATGGCAGGAACAAGCAGGAATCCCGGGCTGGTGGATGAGATGTATCAGAAGCTCCTGGTGGTGGCTGGAGCTGCTGCTGGGATGTCCTGGCAGGGCAGGGGNTGTGGCATCAACAACAAAACAGAACTGGGATCCTCATGACAGCCTTCTCAGCTGAGAGGGAAAGGGATGGAGGAGAGGCTTTGTTTCACAAAACCCCTTCAGGACTCTGAGGAGCACCAAGCTGGAATGGCAGGAACAAGCAGGAATCCCGGGCTGGTGGATGAGATGTATCAGAAGCTCCTGGTGGTGGCTGGAGCTGCTGCTGGGATGTCCTGGCAGGGCAGGGGGTGCGGGGCTACGGCATAGAAAGATCCAGAGCAGCGCTGGAGAAGCAGCGGTGGTGGGACAGCGACGGCCCAGCTCCAGCAGGGCAGGAGGAGGCGAGCTCAGGATTCCTGGACACGCGAGCAGATGGTGGTAGATCCCCAGGATTGGACTCCAGTAGCGACAGTGAATTCTCCCCACAGCAAGCAACAGCTTGACCCTGTTTCTGATGCCAAGAGAGAGAGAATGCAGCTGCCCCCAGCCCCCTCCTTTACTTGCCCCTAAAATTCGTGGCATCTTCCCCCTCTGAGAGAAACTCCCAGAGACAAAAGAAGTGTAGCCAGATGCTACACTACTCTCCCCACCTTAACAACCCCCTCTGTCTTTTCCTAAGTACCCATAAGTACTAGGAACTTATGTGAAATATTCTATTATTTAAAAAAAAAAAAAGAAAAAAAGAAAAAAACCAAAAACTTAACCCCCAACAACATTTTAAATATAATAAATATAATAAAATCAACATTCACTGGAAATATAGGCAGAAAAAGCAAAATCTTCTGCACAACCTTCCATTCTTGCTGAGCTCAGCAGGTTTTGCTCACCCAGTGAAAGCCAGAGTGTGACCTAGATTTAGAACTTTTCACAAAATTTGCAGATATTTCAGACATTTTGCATGTAAAAAATGTTGTTAAAAAATGTAGAGTTTGGCTGAGACTAACTGTTTGCTATTCAGAGCAAAGACTCTGAGTATTAATCCAACCGAGGCTTTTGAGCATTCAGGAAATTGTGGTGGATTTAGGTCTGAATAGTTAAATGAGAAGAGAGGATCACACTTTATGCAACTGCTGCAATAAATTATGTTCAACAGAAAAACCCAAACTGTGAACAGCTTTATCCTAAACAGGTAACAAATGTGGAGCAGGTATGAACAATTAGAAGAATGGATCAGCCTCATATTTAAAAAAAAAAAAAAA
>VYXD01006933.1:488196-504485 GCA_013397195.1 Hylia prasina
GGCAGGAGCCTCCCTTGGAATGGAGAATGCAAACCCCCTCCCTCTGAATTATTATAATTTTGAAATTAAGAGGCTCTCAGTCAAAGATATGAGGATAGGAATAACAGTTCTCCATTGGCATGTACAACAAGGCAAACAAACAACAAGAACTGTGGCATCAACAACAAAACAGAACTGGGATCCTCATGACAGCCTTCTCAGCTGAGAGGGAAAGGGATGGAGGAGAGGCTTTGTTTCACAAAACCCCTTCAGGACTCTGAGGAGCACCAAGCTGGAATGGCAGGAACAAGCAGGAATCCCGGGCTGGTGGATGAGATGTATCAGAAGCTCCTGGTGGTGGCTGGAGCTGCTGCTGGGATGTCCTGGCAGGGCAGGGGGTGCGGGGCTACGGCATAGAAAGATCCAAAGCAGCGCTGGAGAAGCAGCGGCGGAGGGACAGCGACGGCCCAGCTCCAGCAGGGCAGGAGGAGGCGAGCTCAGGATTCCTGGACACGCGAGCAGATGGTGGTAGATCCCCAGGATTGGACTCCAGTAGCGACAGTGAATTCTCCCCACAGCAAGCAACAGCTTGACCCTGTTTCTGATGCCAAGAGAGAGAGAATGCAGCTGCCCCCAGCCCCATCCTTTACTTGCCCCTAAAATTCGTGGCATCTTCCCCCTCTGAGAGAAACTCCCAGAGACAAAAGAAGTGAAGCCAGATGCTACACTACTCTCCCCACCTTAACAACCCCCTCTGTCTTTTCCTAAGTACCCATAAGTACTAGGAACTTATGTGAAATATTCTATTATTTAAAAAAAAAAAAAGAAAAAAAGAAAAAAACCAAAAACTTAACCCCCAACAACATTTTAAATATAATAAATATAATAAAATCAACATTCACTGGAAATATAGGCAGAAAAAGCAAAATCTTCTGCACAACCTTCCATTCTTGCTGAGCTCAGCAGGTTTTGCTCACCCAGTGAAAGCCAGAGTGTGACCTAGATTTAGAACTTTTCACAAAATTTGCAGATATTTCAGACATTTTGCATGTAAAAAATGTTGTTAAAAAATGTAGAGTTTGGCTGAGACTAACTGTTTGCTATTCAGAGCAAAGCCTCTGAGTATTAATCCAACCGAGGCTTTTGAGCATTCAGGAAATTGTGGTGGATTTAGGTCTGAATAGTTAAATGAGAAGAGAGGATCACACTTTATGCAACTGCTGCAATAAATTATGTTCAACAGAAAAACCCAAACTGTGAACAGCTTTATCCTAAACAGGTAACAAATGTGGAGCAGGTATGAACAATTAGAAGAATGGATCAGCCTCATATTTAAAAAAAAAAAAAAAAGTGAAACAAAAGACATTCTTAAAAAACAAGAAGTGTACTAAGAAATCTAGGCTATAACACAGAAAGCCGTTATGACGAAAATATAATCAGTGTTTCCAAAAGAACAATCACAAGAGAGCAATAAACCTCCTTAATCCCCCACTAATTTTCAAAGATCTATGCTCCCTATGGAAACAGAGATATAAAGCCTGCTAACCTTAAGAATATAAAAAACATCAAAAGCATAAAAGGTCACATAAAGTTCCAGAAGAAGCTTGAAGCTTTACCTTCATGTTGGCAAAAGAAAGAAAGCCAGCTTAATTCTTTCATGGTAGTGACTTAGAAAGAAGCTTTTTAAACCAGTTCCCAAAATGTAAAAATGGTATTCAAAGACAGGATGTCATTTTCAAAATCAGATTGGAACAGGATTACTTAATTAAAAGAGACAAATTAAAAATAGGAAATAGTACAGCTGGTGCCTAGGAAAAAAAAAAACGGGTGGGATGTGAAGCACGTCAGTAAATGTTAAAAAAAAAGAAAAAAGAAAGAAAGAGACGAAAAAGTTCTCAGTAGATGTGGACATCAAAAAAGAATAAATGTGGGGATTTGGAAAATAATTTCTTAAAGACATATGGGCTATAATTTTAACAGCAGAAATTGCATTAAGTATAGACAGAAATAAAGAAAAAGCTCGTTATCAAATATTAGCTTTGAAGTATGGAACTGTGACAAAGGTACTGTAGTGGATGAAAGCCAGCAATATTCAAGGCTTAATAATTCAGTGTTTCTCTCCAAGGCACTCTCTAAAGCTGTATAAATCAAAACAAAAATGCATTTAGAAATAGGGTACATATGCTGAGCAAAAGACCATGAAAGCAGTCTGAATATAGAAAAGCTGGACAACCTCCTGTCCAATTCACTTAAACATGAGCTCTCATTAAATGTTTCCTGAATGTGTGCAACTAAGCTTATGGGCAATGTAAGATGACAATATGTGGTCTTTGTTATTTTTTATTTCATTTTTCCTGATGGACTGGGAGATGGGAAAGAAATGAGATCTTAACATTCAAATAAAAGAACTATAGTGTACAATATTGAAAGTTCCCCTGGGTTCAGTAGGTCCTGTGGGACTTAATTGCAAGGCAGTTAAGGGGTAAAGTGCTCAGAATTCCACTTTTTTTTTTTTACTTTTTTTTTTTTTTTTTTTTTTCGGGCTTGCTATGTAGAAAGTACAANTCAGAGCTGCATAGAGTAAATGACAATGCCCCATCAGATTGTCCTCAGTCATAAGACACTAGAAATCCTGCAGCTGAACTTCAGGCTATCTCACACTAATAATTTTCCTTTTTCAAAGCATTTTAAAAACAAGAACAAAGCACTCCTGATACACTTTCTAGGCTAATTTCTACAAAGCTACTGAATAGGAACAGACAGACAAGAACATTTTTTCCGAGTCCCAGTCGATAATTACATTTCTAATGAATGCCTGTGAATGCTGAAAAATTCTGAAAATCAGGCTCTTTGTCTTAAATAACAAACTGTTCAACCAAATATTTTCCATACATGAAACTCTTTCCTGTCTGTCCTGCAATCAGAAAGACCATACTTTCTTCCTCTGCCCCTCTGTTCTTTATTTATTCTCTCTCTACTTCCTGTTTTTACTTTTTCTCCTCTCCCGTTTTTATTTCTCCCTCTTTTATAATGCTATTCTTGGTGGAATTCTGTTCAGGCATCCTCCAAACTAAACCCTGCTCTGCTGAACACAGGCACTAATGGTAGCAATTCCTTTTGTTTTCTATCTTCTCTCCATCAGAGTGAGTAAAAAATATGACAATATTCTTAGGAAACAGGTGGTTTTTTCTACTCCTCAGAGCATTCTGTGACATACCAATTTGATCACAGAAGCACAGGAAATGAACACACAAATTTAGGAAAATCTACATTGAATCCGTATTCCAAAAGAAAAGAGTGAAGAGATGTAGCCCTGGTTCGTGCCTGTGATGTTTTGGTTTCTCTGAAACTCTTTCCCGGAGACTGTTCTGTCAACAAGAAACATGTTTTCCTAACTGTAACCTATGTTTACATTCCTTTCCCTAGGAGGGACTTCTTCTTGATGTCCCTCTGACTTGACTAATGTAGTTGAAGAAGTTTATCTTTTTTCCACCCATTAGGTTGTTCTTTGTAGAATAGCATAAAAGGGAAGAAATAACTGGAAATAAAGGAGTCATTGTCAGCCTTCTGAGTTGGAGTCCGTGTCGTTGTAATCTTGAACAGCATCAAAGAGATAAAACTTCTTTCCTTTGACAGCATGTTGACATGGTCCAGATTCCTGTTTGCTGCCAGGATGGAAAATAGAACTATACAGGGAAAGATGTGAACAAAGGAAGCTGAGGTCAAACCTTGTACTAAGTCAAGGACTTCAAACTTAAAAAGAGATGTATCTCCATGCAGCCCAACAGAAAGAGAATGACATAAAAAGCCTGTACTTGAAAAGAAAAACCCAAATCCAGTTTAATAGTAGTTTTGTTTTTCTTTTTAATGGACTGTCTTCCAGTTCACTTTTATTTTTAGGAAGCTGGTGTCTTACAAGTCACTGAAGCTGGACTTGCATACAGTTAGTTACCACATACCTAATGCAAGCCATTCTAAAGAGATCTTGGTGGGACATGTTCCAAGTTTGCAGAGATTATTGTTTCATAAATAATTTAAAATTACACAAGAGGTAGCTCATCTGTAAAAATTAAAAGTTTCCAGCAAATACCTTGCTATTAGATTCCTTATGTTCATTTCAGCTCTTTAATTAGGCATTTTGTTCCCTTCCCTTTTCTCCCTTTCAGTAATTATCTCAACACTTAGGGCAGATTACAAAGATGTCTACACAGACATCTTACCATCAAGCCCTGTGAGCTGCCTCTTCAAGCCTTGCAATCAGAGATCTATTACACTCATTTAATTAGAGCTGGAAAGCAGAAGCTCGACCTTATCTGGAAATCCAGACCTGAGCTCTGCAGCTAAGACCTTGGGCTCTGTAGGTACAAGGCAGAGGTAATTGCAGAGCCACTGATGGTCACACTGGCAGCATGCCCTGCAACAGGCTGGTGGAGCTGACTCATTGCTTACATGAAAAGATGCTGCCTGTTCATGCTGGTCAGCAACATCTTGTCTCTGAGAAAGACCAGCATACCTGCCTTACAGCTTCTGCTGAAATGATAACAGGGCAGTAATACTTTGTTCTGGGCAGGTACTCACCTTTCTGGCTCTGAACTCTTAAATTCTTTGATTTCTGGCTTATGGTGGTATCTTGGTTTAGAAGACAGTTATCCACTAAGGAAAGCTGGAGTTTTCTTAGAAGGGAGAATGTAACCCCCCCTCCGTTCGAATTATTATAATTTCACAATTAAGGGCTTTCAGGCAAAGATATAGGAATAACAGTTCTTTTACTAGGAATGTTAGAAATGCAAATGTAATAGAACAAAAATAAAAAGTAAACAACAAACAAACAAACAAACAAACAAACAAACCCAGAGAAAACCCTGACAGAGTCAGGGACACAACCTGACGCCCTGTTGGTCAAGGTGTTTGGAGGCAGTTCTCCTGGAGAAACAGATGTGGCTCTGTTGGAGTAGATGATCCCGTTGAAGAAGGGTCCAGTAATGCTGAGATGAGTCTGATGAGTCCAATCTTCCTCTGGGGTCCAGTGGAAAACAGGATTGTCTGGGGTTCTGAGTCTTAGTTTTTATCTAGGCAGGGACCCTGGAGCCCCCACCACTGGGCGGAGCATCTCACAATGGCATGATGTAAATGTGTCATGTCATTGGTGAGCCTTAATGGCCCATTAGCAGAAAATATCCCCTGGAGGGAGGATGGGTGGTGAAAGAGATAAGAAACAATACCCCACCTGGTTTTAATGGCTGAACCATTATCAGAAAGGCATCCGCCCCCCTCCCCCCAGAGTAACAAGAGATAAAGAAAAAACATTTCCCCAGCTGCTTTCAGCAGATGAAAATAGAATACAATTTCTTGCTTCCATAACCCAAGATAGGTGGGCATCTGATTCCATCAGTTCTCAGCCGTAAAAAAAAAATGGTCCACACAGCGGATTCAACAAAGGCCAATACTTCTACAGAATCAAATTGAAGTTAACATAAAAAGAATACACTCTTTTTTGCATATAAAGAAAAGACAAAAGGAGAAAGAAATCTGCTGGATCAAAGAGAAACTACCTAAGAACAATCCACCTAAGAAAACCCAACCCTGTTTGGCTGGGTTTGCTGAAACAGTTTTATAGTTTAGAAGGATGGCCCAGCAGTAGTGTAAGAAGGTGCCTTGCCTGGCCATTGCTGTCAGTTTTGAGAGAATAAACAGTACTGCCACAAGTTCAAAACATGGACATGCTGAGGAATGCTCCAGGTAATTAGCCTAGAGCAGCTCAGCATGTTATAGTCTCCCACTACTGCAAGTCTTCCCTCTGTCTAAAGAAAAATGTTTTTTATAAAGTATATTTGATGATTATTTTTAAAGTTAATGCAGTGGAAAATAGATTTGTTTTGTTTTTTGCATCTAATTAGTAACTTTTATTACCAACTGGTTACCTAAACTAATTGGTTACCTTTTAATACAGTTTTTTGTGAATACTTAATTTATATTCCAATGGTCATGTTTAAATAATACTTTCAATTCTTATTAACAGATATTCTCAAGACGATCAGTTGTCTTATATTTTTGAAAATTGTTAATTCTGTTAAAATGTTTGACTATTTAATACATGCAACAGGCAAATTTGCTTTGATAGTTTAGTCTTTTTGGGGAAATATGTAGTGCAATCCCTGTATGTAAATCCACTTGCAGAAGCAGTATTAGCTGTCACACTTCCTGAAGCTGTCGTGATGACTGGTGATGGAAGACAATGGGTAAAAGTCAGAGCCACTTTTCTCACCCTTGTTAAACTTTCTCTTCAGCAGCATATGGCACTGCAGGTAATGAGTTCCATCTGTGTGTCACTAGCCTCACAGAGAAAAAGCACTCAGATGCTGGAGGAAAAAACTTACTTCAGAGAAGCCAAAGTTTGCAGCTAAAAATAAGCCTTTGCATTAAGAGTTCTGCAGAAGTCCCAGATATTCCAATTACTTTTCCATGTTTGGTACTCAGAAAAAGCTTTTAGCAATAGTCTTAAATTAAATGATCTAGTTAAGTGGGGAAACTAAACACTGATAACAGACCATCAGCAATAATTTTCTTCAGCTATTCAATTCTTGAATTCATGAGTTCAAAAAGTAGGAAATGACCTTAAACTGGCAATATTTTTCTATGACAAATATTTAGTATTAAAATTAAGAAATAGGGTAATAGTCAACTTTGGTAATGAAGTTTAGACACTATTTTGAAAATAAAATCCTACAGCAATCCACTCCTTGAAATGGCTAAAACAAACTGGTCAACAAAATTAATGCATCTAAATATTGGGAACCACAATAGCTAACAACTGTGTTCATTAATGCACATCTTCTGAATTAATGCAATAGAACCATCTGAAAATGAAATGATGATCACCTTTCACACATCAACATTTCTGCAATTTCCAGTGCATCCTTTCTTAAGAGGTAAAGCAATTGTAATGCTGGTCAAAGCAAACTTTCTCATCATATGCTGTAAGACACAAATCATCATAACAGAGTACTATATCTATTCAACACCTGTAGCAGTGTCTTTTCAATGTATTTTTTTTCCCCCTTTTTTCCTAATTTTACAAACTAGGAGAGATTTTGATCTCACACTTAGACTTGCAATGAAATTTGCCAAAATCTAATAAACTATGTGTTGGAAAGGGGTTTTTGTTTCCACAATTCCATGTTATTTTGTCCTGTTAATAAAAAATCTTATTTAAAACCTCTTTTGTAGACTTTTATTTTTTTACCCAGTGTGCAGCTGAAAAAGAGTAGGCTAAATAAGCCAGTCTTCAGACACACAGAAGCACATGCCAGGAGCTTGCCTGTTTCAGTCATATTTCACTCCCTTTGTTCCAGCAGAACTCTCATTCACTTGAAATTGAAACTTTTACTAAGGACTAGAATATTTAATCTGTATGTCAAATGGTGGAATAAAGTATGCTGTTTTCTCTGACATTTCAACAGCTTTAGCTGTTTCTATGTTGATGGCCTCCAGTATCACCAGGCTATATTTATTCCCCATAATTTTTTTCTTACCAGGATTTTCTCACTGTTAATTTTTGACCAGGCTTGCATAACAGAATTCTCCTGCATTATCAACAGTGTTGAATATTCTGATAACTTTCAGAAGCCTAATTTTTCATGTCTAACAAGATTTGATTTTTTCTGAAATAACCAAGTAGTCATTGAAACTTTTCACATTATACGTACTGAAGCAAGGATAGTCCACAAATTCAGTTCTCTGATCAATAGTAACAGGATACAGAATTCCTACAGCTTATTTTAGCAAAGTGCTTATTTAGGTAGCTTTGGAAGAACATGATAAGTCATTGGATACAGGAGTTGCTTTCCAAATATTTAAGATATAATAATAGCAACCCTAGATATAAATTTTAATAATATCTGCTTTAAGGGGATAATATCTCACAGCAGACTTTACTATGCATGATGTTTAGATGCTGCTACAGAGGGCTTCCAAAATACCCATTTTCACAGCCCGAGTAACCTCAGAAATTGTAGGGTTTGCTATTTCTTAGCATGATAATAATATTTACAACATAGCCAATCTTGTCTTGCCTGTAAAAATAAGTCCCTGCTGTGTTAACACATATCTAACTGCTAATAAATTAGTTAAACCTAACTTGTATAAATTACATCTCACTTTAGCTACAAATGTCATCTATAGGCCCAGTGAATTTATTCAATCTGATGTAACTGACTCCACATGTTTCTAAAATTTCAATTTCTTCAACTACTATGAAACATTATGATTGAAGATCTTACCCTGAAAGCTGGGATTTTTTTTTGCAAATGTTTGAGTAAGCAACATCTTTACCAGTATCTCTTCTTTTATCATAGTCAACACATCTCTTCTTATCAGCACTGAAACACATAGCTTGAAAACACATACACGCAGATAACATTTTGCTCAATATTTTTCCTGTGTTGATAAGAAAGGAAACCAATTTTGGTGGGATTTAGATATATTTTGGAAAGGTTATAAAGAGTTGATTAAAAAAAAATGTTAGTATATAATAAGACTGTGAAAACAGCACTGCCAAGTTCATTTCATGAATATAGACAGCCACACCAGGATTAAGACTGTCTCCTTTTCTTCAGTTTGGAGCTTCTTTTTTTTAAGAAAAGATGTTCCAGTGTTAAAACAATATGAGTCCAATCAGACAGTTGCAGACTTTACAGCCTCACCTTTTGCATATGTTAAGTAGATGTCCCATGGGAGACTTAGAAAGCCTCATGTTATTACAACATTTGAACAATTTTTAAGCTTTAAATGATCAACCATACACCTTCTTGACGTCTGATCAAGACCCTCATTTTAGCAGGTTTATTTATTATTATTATTATTATTATTATTATTATTATTATTATTATTATTACCTTTTGCATGAAAATTGGTTCCCATCCCTGCTCATCTCAGATCTGAATTTTCAACAAACTTCTGACAAAGTACTTTATCCTTCTCTAAGAGTGAAGATGAAGAAAGCTCAGAGGAGTACTCATAACCTAAGTTATTTCTAATAATTAATCTAATTATTTATTTATTATTTACTCTAATTATTTCTATTTTTCCACAGAGGAGATTGAGTGGATCAAAAGAAGCTAACAGTTTTCTGTCTTCCAGTATAATGTCCTATTTTCCCATCTAACAAAAAGGCCTGGTCAAAGGGNACAAATGTCATCTATAGGCCCAGTGAATTTATTCAATCTGATGTAACTGACTCCACATGTTTCTAAAATTTCAATTTCTTCAACTACTATGAAACATTATGATTGAAGATCTTACCCTGAAAGCTGGGATTTTTTTTTGCAAATGTTTGAGTAAGCAACATCTTTACCAGTATCTCTTCTTTTATCATAGTCAACACATCTCTTCTTATCAGCACTGAAACACATAGCTTGAAAACACATACACGCAGATAACATTTTGCTCAATATTTTTCCTGTGTTGATAAGAAAGGAAACCAATTTTGGTGGGATTTAGATATATTTTGGAAAGGTTATAAAGAGTTGATTAAAAAAAAATGTTAGTATATAATAAGACTGTGAAAACAGCACTGCCAAGTTCATTTCATGAATATAGACAGCCACACCAGGATTAAGACTGTCTCCTTTTCTTCAGTTTGGAGCTTCTTTTTTTTAAGAAAAGATGTTCCAGTGTTAAAACAATATGAGTCCAATCAGACAGTTGCAGACTTTACAGCCTCACCTTTTGCATATGTTAAGTAGATGTCCCATGGGAGACTTAGAAAGCCTCATGTTATTACAACATTTGAACAATTTTTAAGCTTTAAATGATCAACCATACACCTTCTTGACGTCTGATCAAGACCCTCATTTTAGCAGGTTTATTTATTATTATTATTATTATTATTATTATTATTATTATTATTATTATTACCTTTTGCATGAAAATTGGTTCCCATCCCTGCTCATCTCAGATCTGAATTTTCAACAAACTTCTGACAAAGTACTTTATCCTTCTCTAAGAGTGAAGATGAAGAAAGCTCAGAGGAGTACTCATAACCTAAGTTATTTCTAATAATTAATCTAATTATTTATTTATTATTTACTCTAATTATTTCTATTTTTCCACAGAGGAGATTGAGTGGATCAAAAGAAGCTAACAGTTTTCTGTCTTCCAGTATAATGTCCTATTTTCCCATCTAACAAAAAGGCCTGGTCAAAGGGCAAATTTACAGTTTTTATAGAATAAGAATTTCACTATAAGAATTTCACCATAAGAATTTCACTATAAGAATTGTAGCTAAAACCTCCAAATACTCCACAGTGAGACAGTGTTAATTTAGTATTGATTAGACTTGGTCTGATGCCACAGTTGTCCATTTTACCAATATTGTCTCTCCTTTTATGTTGATATATTTTTGCAGCGTTTATGTCAAAACAGTCCACACAAATATAAGTAATCCTATTTTTCTTACTCTATCCATTGTAAAAGAAACATTAATTTAAATATATATGTCTCAAAAGTACCTCCATGTCTGCACTTGTGTGTATCTTTTGAGACCAGGCCAATTTTGATTCTTTGGTATTTCAAGCTGATCATTACTGAGCCCCGTAGGTACTACAGCAATTATGCAATGTGAAGTTTATAAGTTTATGTATTAAAACTTGTTTTTTAAAACCCATACTGCTTATTCCAAATTAATTTCCATCAACAATGTATCAGGGAATGCTTTTGCTAAATACTATCATGAACAAAAAAGTATTCTGTTGTAGCTTTTTACCTTTGTAGTCTATTTCACTGGTATCTTTCCATTTCACATCAGTCTTTCTCAACTTTCAGAAAGTTATCATATAAAAACTCACATCCCCCTGTTCAAAAAGCTTTGAAACCACCTCATTTATATTTTTATGTCTGATAACATACTTATGTCTTGTTGACTAAAACTGTCTTCTTTGTAAAGAGTAGGAATAATTAAATGTCTATTTATTTTCAGATAACAACTCTCATTGTGTTCTACCCATCCTTCATTAAGAAGACTGTAAATATGGTCGTGTTCTAAAAATAATAACAAAATTTCAGACATTCTGAATAATACTTTTTCCATAGACAGTAGTCTGACATCAGTAGAAAATTATGTAGAAAGTTAGATTTCTTTCAGTTAATAATTGTTTGATGATTGATAGCAATTTTTTGTGCTTTTGACTCAAACTCCTTAAAAGTATGTTAAAAAGATGAGCTTAGGATAAAATTTGATATTAAAATAAGATAATGTTATGTTAGTATAACACATTTATCAATGTTTACTCATGCTTATTTTTTGACTTGGTTAGATTATATTAGGACCTTTTAAATTGAGTGATTTTTCTAAATTCCTGTGTAATTTATTCTCAATCCCCTTTGAAAATTATCTCTAAAAATGTAGTAAAATATCTAATATATTTAAGAGTGAAGACAAATAGATGGACTAGTGGCTGTGCTGTCACCCATAGGCTAGTAATTATGGACCACAAAATAAGTATGGAGTAGATATGTTTAAGATTTCTACTCTATGCTAGACATATAGTATAAATGCAATATATTTATAAATATATATATATTCCTATATAAATGTATAAATACTATAAAAATACACTTTCTCTGAAATGAACATCCAAATCATAGAGCTAGTGGTATTCTGTATCTTGTCTATCATATCATAAAATGAGACACAAGAAAAAATGTAAATCTTTATCCATGTTCATTTCAAAACTATTTCTAGCTCAAAGAAAAAAAAATGGAAGAAAGTTGAACAATCTGAGGAAAAACATATTTTTAAAAAATGTAAGTATCCTTTATGTCAATCTATCTGCAGTTAAGAAATATAGTAGAGTTTTATGCATTTATGTTGAAATGAGAATTGATTAAAAAATGCTCTCTTGGTAAGGATAGAAATAAACCTTTGAAGACTGAGACAAAAAATGTTGCTGAGTACTTCAGTCTCCCTCTCATTCTTTGCTACCAGTTTTCCAGCCTTGATTATTGGGGGTGGAGGAGGTTACACCTACTTTAACATTTCTGCTTAATCAACTTAACATCAACTTCAATTTTATTCTGAAAGACTCCTGGATTTTACAATGCATAAATTCACAGCTTCTATGTAGAGGTTTTACTTTTATTTTTTTCATTGTGTATGTGTGCATGTGATACATCCTTATAATTTAAAAAAATGGCTTATGATTTGCGTTGAAGCTATGAGTAGCATCTGGGATAACTCATTTCAAACCCATTTGTTCTCCCTTGCAATATGTAAAGACATTGAAGTTCAGAGAGAAATAGGGAACATTGTGAAATGTTTGGCAGTCTTTATTAGAACAGTTTGTTGAGAGTGTATATGTGAAGCATGCTTAGATTTCATGTCTGTCAACTTCAGGAGGAAAAGGGGATGTGGAAGAGATTCATATGGTCCTTGTGCTTTCTTGGGAACTTTGAGCAGATATTAACTAGGTGTGCCATATATCTGATACTGATTTTGGTCAACTAAATGAAAGAGTTCTGCCAATTCCTCCTCTCCTCTCCTCTCCCTCTCCTCTCCCTCTCCCTCTCCCTCTCCCTCTCCCTCTCCCTCTAGGACCAAAAGGTGAGACAAAAACACTTCTGTGATTTTCTTTTCCTTTCTTTTCAAAGCTTTTGTTTTAAGAAGCTTTAAGACGGGTTTTTTTTCTTCCAGGATAATCTGATGACTGGAATGGCCTNCCTCTCCCCTCCTCTCCTCTCCCCTCCTCTCCTCTCCCCTCCTGCCCTCCCCTGCCCTCCTCTCTTGTTCTATGAAATGAGGCACCTAGAGAATAATTACATGACTGTTCAAAACCTAGATAAAAGGACATCTTTAATGTAAACATATATCTATAGATGTATGTAAATCACTAATTTTTATAAACTACACAGATTAACCATTTGGTCTATTTGTTGGTCAGGAGTAGTATGAAAGTAGTATTCAGTGTTATACAACAGTCTTATGCATTTAAGTGCCATTTAGTTATCAATAAAATCCATGGGCATGTTCCTCCCAGCTCACAAACCTCAAAGGCAATTCCTCAGTTCATCCTCTGAACCTCACTTTTGACACTGAAATGGGGGGACAGAAGACAATGTCAGTCAAGATTCAGTCTGCTTTCTTTCAGCTAAAAAAATACAGCCTTTGCATGGCAGAACTCTTTGACAAGGTTTAAAAATATACTTCTGAACAGAAGTTGTGCTATCCCCCTGCTTATATGCCCAATTGTGCTGTAATATAACGCACTTTAACAAAATTTGCAAGAATGTTCTACAAGTGCATGTTGGAAAATTCAAACAGACTGGCTCTGGCATCTGCTACTTCTGATAAGAGACTCATCTGTCTGTTGAGCAGGTAGTGGAGAGACTCACTGAAGAAAAGAGAAGATAATGAAACACTGAAAACACGCTGTATTTCACATTTACTTGTGGACACGCATCACCTAATTAGGGGTCAAACCAATGTTCTGAAGTATTTAGAATGCATTGTGTATTCAATTTGAATTAACTGTGAATATATGCAAGACATTACAAAGTAAACCTATTGATGTAATTTGGCCACTGAACTCAACTCTGTTTCAGTAACAAGACTAACAAGAGTAGGTGTAACTGTGAAGGGACACTTATCTCTACTGTGACACTCATAGCACAATACCAAATTCCTCAGCCTGCTGGGGGCACACAATTAAAGCAGCATAAAGGTTAGCTCCACAATTACAGTAAGTCTGAGTAAGGACAGCATGCAGCTGCAGTGTTCTAAATGAAAACATCTAGAGTGACTCGTTCTCATTTTTTCCCAATAGCAACAGGAAAGTACTACAGTTCTGAGCTATTTTAGAACACAATTAATTTTTTTCTGTTCAAAGTTGATACAGGTGCCAAGGCATTAAAAGCTTGTCTTTTACTCAAGCCTGGCTTGATAGTTGCATCCTTTGTAGGCATATTCTACAATATTCTGAAATGCAGTTTGCTTAATAAGCCCTTAATACTCTTGCACCCTTTATTTTCTTTCATGTTGCCAGACAGACAGTCCTTCCAAAAGCTAATGACATTAATGACATCTGTTGGCTGCTATGGGATAGCAGCCCACCATTAGCATATGTTGCTCTGTGACAAGGTTAACTCTGAAAAAAACCTGAAAAAGTAGCTTAAATGTACCCTTGTTGGTGACACCTGAAGAGGCCCTGTTCATGGTGAAGAAATGAGATTAAAAGGAATAATCTAAAGCAGATTATGAAGATGTTTAGGATGGTGGTGTTCTCAGTACTATCCTTAGAGAGGATAGGGAAAAAGACAACCTCACACAGATCAGGATAGGCTGAAAAAGGATCTGTCACCCGGGAAAATGAGAAGAACCAAAAGATAGGAACTGTGATTACCTCCAAGTATGGATCCTTAAGGAGAAAAATGAATTGCAGAGGAACAACTCTGAGTGGGATAGAACTAACCTTTTATTTTAAGTGACTGCAACTGAGAGTAAGCCTACATACAAGGCAATGTGTTCTTCAGTGGAGTAGGACTCTATTTAGGATGAAAGGCATAAGGCCTGGGAAAGGGTAGACTTGAGGGAGATTTGCCTGAATGTTAGATACTCCCTCACATGGGATAAGTAATGCCAAAGGGACTACTCTGAAATGGCAAATAGCAGAAGTATAACAAGGAAGAACTCCAGGGTAGTGAGACTTATCAAAAGACTAGTCATGAAAGCTTATTTTTGACAGTTCTCAATAAAACTCTTCCATCTGCTTTTCATTCTCTCTTGTCCTTTCTTTCTCAGTGAAGTAAATCAAGAAGTACCTCTCTCCAGGCTGGATGAAATATTTATGTAGATCTTCTTCCTTTTGCCTGACATATTCTATCACCAACTTCCACAAGAGAATTTCTAGTGTTCATATCTTCCACTGACCTGGCTGTGCCCTGTTTCTAGATTTCTAGGCTTCACAGGCTTATCTGAACATTTCATGCAATTTTGTGAAGTTTACAGACCCCTTACACCTAACCCCCAACTATATAAATGTGAAGAGATTTTTCAAATCTGCTATGATAATTTTAAAATAGGGGTTGTAACACAGCAAATATTACTGATGAAATGTAGTTCAAAATATAAAATTTCCAAATGCTGAGGATACAAGCCATTCTTGATTAAAACTAAATGACATTTCCTTTGCTACACAGTAGTTTGGAAACTTAGTCACTATAGTCTTATCTGACTGATTTTCTTTCACATTGTGTGTTAAAAATTTAGGAACACAGATATTAAATATGTGCCTATCTTAATACTTTGGAAGAATAATGTTAAATTGATGCAGCAAAGTGATCTTAAAATACAGATAAACACAGTGGAAAATTTAGTAGGAGCAAATAAAGGTTGTAAGACATTTATGCTGCTTTTCTGTATCCTAGTGAATCTTTAACAAATTTCGTTAGGAAATCTGATTTATTTATATTTGTTAAACTAGTTTGTTCACTTAAAAACAATATAGTTTGGTTACTCAAGAAAAAGTGTTTTGCACAGTGGGTTAGAATCATTATGAGAATTTTTTACTATTCTTACTGAATTTTTTAGTTTTATCACTGCATAAAATTCCATCTATGAATCACCATTGATCTTTCATGATCATTGAAGGCAAAACCTTAATAATTATGAGGAGCAAAATTCCTGTTGTGTTTCTGTAAAACTCTAATTCATGTTACAGCACGGCACAATGGAGAAAGAAGCACACACTCAGAGGTGAAGTACATATTTTTTTAGTAGACTAAAATAATAATGGTGAAAGAAAACCTGACAAAATACAATTTAATAGAATCACATGAATGGTTTGACTTGGAAGAGAACCTTGGAGATCATCTCATTCCATGGGCAGGGACACCTTTCACTAGGTTTCAGGGTGCTCAGAGCTCTGTCCAGCCTGGCCTTGAACACCTCCAGGAATGGGGCATCCATCACTTCCCTAAACACCCTCACAGTAAAGCCTTTTTTCCTGTTATCTAATCCAAACCTATTATCTTTCAATTTGAGCCTATTCTTCCTTGTCCCGTCACTACATTCTCTTGTAAATAGTCTTGCCCCATCTTTCCTGTAAGTTTCCCTGAATTTCTTGCACAAGTATTTCTGCTGAACTAGAACTTTGGATGTCTATTTGTTATCAGTACTGTATACCATTCCCATCTTATTTTCTTTGGCAGTGAAGCTTGGTATGGTCATAGTTTTATATGGAACTGGAATGAAAGCAATGTTATTTGTTAATTTGTTAATGTTAAATGTCCATTGTAGTAGAAGTTATGTATTTTAAGCA
>VYXD01006933.1:504787-601918 GCA_013397195.1 Hylia prasina
CAATATAGTTTGGTTACTCAAGAAAAAGTGTTTTGCACAGTGGGTTAGAATCATTATGAGAATTTTTTACTATTCTTACTGAATTTTTTAGTTTTATCACTGCATAAAATTCCATCTATGAATCACCATTGATCTTTCATGATCATTGAAGGCAAAACCTTAATAATTATGAGGAGCAAAATTCCTGTTGTGTTTCTGTAAAACTCTAATTCATGTTACAGCACGGCACAATGGAGAAAGAAGCACACACTCAGAGGTGAAGTACATATTTTTTTAGTAGATTAAAAGAATAATGGTGAAAGAAAGCTCCTGACAAAATACAATTTAATAGAATCACATGAATGGTTTGACTTGGAAGAGAACCTTGGAGATCATCTCATTCCATGGGCAGGGACACCTTTCACTA
The DNA here is from genome assembly GCA_013397195.1 of Hylia prasina. Classification (NCBI taxonomy): domain Eukaryota; kingdom Metazoa; phylum Chordata; class Aves; order Passeriformes; family Sylviidae; genus Hylia; species Hylia prasina. The sequence continues at coordinate 505,194 of VYXD01006933.1, forward strand.
GGTTTCAGGGTGCTCAGAGCTCTGTCCAGCCTGCCCTTGAACACCTCCAGGAATGGGGCATCCATCACTTCCCTAAACACCCTCACAGTAAAGCCTTTTTTCCTGTTATCTAATCCAAACCTATTATCTTTCAATTTGAGCCTATTCTTCCTTGTCCCGTCACTACATGCTCTTGTAAATAGTCTTGCCCCATCTTTCCTGTAAGTTTCCTTGAATTTCTTGCACAAGTATTTCTGCTGAACTAGAACTTTGGATGTCTATTTGTTATCAGTACTGTATACCATTCCCATCTTATTTTCTTTGGCAGTGAAGCACGGTATTGTCATAGTTTTATATGGAACTGGAATGAAAGCAATGTTATTTTTTAATTTGTTAATGTTAAATGTCCATTGTAGTAGAAGTTATGTATTTTAAGCAACTAGACCAAGTTTGACATTTTGTGAATATTTTGTGATACTTCCATGCTCAGGCAAGCTGTTCTATGCACTGTGCTACAGGAAATCTCTCAGCTTCACTCTTTTTGATTATGTTTATATATCTGCTCCAAAGGGAGCAGATACTTTGCAGCTTTCAGTCTTCCCTTTCATAGGTGATCCCTTAAATGGAAGCATAAAAGCAGTATTTACCGTGGTGGAGTGATGGAGCCTGCCATAGTTTCCATTTTTCCTACAAATGGATTGTCCTTGAATTACTATCAGGAATGACCATAACCAGTGGGTCTTTCCAGTAGCATTCTTTTGAGATACTTGGTACAATTTATACCCTGTAGATAATTGTGTCGGACCTTCTGCTGGCACAGAAACCATTGACATAATAATTTTTCTTGGCTTTTATCTTCAAACTCTTTGTAAAAATTGTAAGGAATTAGATAAACACTTCAGTACTAGTGTATTCAGAAGCCATGGACACACCTGTAATAACAAATACTGCCCCTGGTTATCACCCTTGGATATCAGCAGTGACCTTTCTTATTAGCAATACAATGAATCACCTGGAAAGAACTCATTAATTATCCCTATCACCTTTTTCTTCTTCAAGTTCTCTTTATCTTACAAGATCACATATGTGACTTTGCAGAATGATACAAACCCTTATCCAGATGTTGTACACACACAGTTAATGAACAGTAAACTACAGTTTCTATAGCTATAGTAAATGGTCATTATGGATGGATATATTAGAACAGTGGTTTCTTGTTTAAATGCATTTAATTATTCACAAACATATGCAGAATATTTGTTTACACAGCTCCTTTGTGTATATGGGAAGCCCTCCTGGCAAAGTTAAACACCTTTACATGCATACAAAATTTCCTATTTCGATTAACAGAGTTTTATTAAATTATTTATAATTACCTCCTTCATTCCTTTTTGTTATGACTGGCTTAAAATAGACATGCAAAAAGCATTTCTAATAGTGTACTGCATTAATATGAATAAATATTCCAGAAGGCCAAGATTATGCACCTTTCACATATTTTTCCCCTGCGGAGTTGACTTAGCAGAAAATTATGAATCACTCAATTTTTCTGATAATATAGTAAGCAGTTAAGAACATTTCCTTTTAATAATCTCTTGCTATTTCTTTTTTCTATTGCAACTGGAAAAGTATGGAACACAAAGAAATAGGGATATATTTGGAATAAAATATATAAATAAAAGGTACAAAGCAAAAACTAGGGGGTTTTTTTGAAAAGTATTTCACTGGGGTTTCTGGAGTTTTGCAAAATTAATGTATCCATTAATGAAAAGACAGTTTTTAGTGTATTGCAAACTACCTATAGTAACCACTGATATTTTGTGATATTTAAAATGTATTACCTTGTGTTAAGAATGCAATTAAGTTCGCATCTTTTTAGAAAATGGATTGAGATAATGGAATTCAAGACACCTGCTGAACTTTGTATTTTTACTCTATAGCTGTTAACTTGGAATCTGAAAACTTGTGGTTTGGGTCTTAATTTTAGTATCCGTAGCATTCTGAACTGAGTATTCCAAAAGTCATTTCCATTCAATATACCATACTTTTACAGTTTGCAGCTTCTGAAACTGAAGGAATACAGATTCAAATCTGAATAGAGCTTAGCACATTTGGGATCACCAAAGCTGTAGAAGTATGACTGAATGAGAGTTCTCTCTCAAGACCATGTCTGAGCATCAGGGCTGAGTACTCAGATAACATAAGGGAGGAAAGTGGATGAAGATCCAGCACTGCGTAAAACAGAACTTTGCACCTGGTGCACCTGAATCTACCCCTGGTGTGAATGTATGTGTATGTGTGCATGCTCTGCCTATGTAGCAAACACAGAGTAACCAGTGTTAGTTCAGAGCGTAGTCAAAAGAGGGATAAACTAATTAAAATTACCTTGCACTTATTTGGATAAACCACTTCACCTGGACAATTACTGTGGATCAGCTGTGTCTAAAACGTTAGTTTTTTCTTGAACTGATTTTTGGTTGTGTGTCCCAGCTAAATATTAGTTGCCCCAGAGAGAAGGAAAGGGTTCTTCTGGTCCAGTTGTTAAACATTGATACGAGAGGAGCTATCTTAGTTGAAATTTATATATGATGGAAGATCTCATGAAAATTTTACCAACTTTACCTGTTAGGTTGATGTCAAGGTTTGAGAGTTCAAATATTGTCATTTTAAGTATTTGTCTAAACATTAAGAACAAAAAAGTAGGATCATCCTCAGCATTCTTTTGTTTGTTCACTTTCTCTTGCACATGCCACAAATTAACTTTTGAGACATCTTGCATGAACAGCATTTAGTGTTTTGTTTGGGTGAGAGCTACACATTTTAATTTGGTATTTATCTAGCTGGATTCTTTTTATTAATTTTACTCTTCATTTCTGTAACTGAATTAAAAAATAATCACTTATAAAAAAAATCAATGGGCTCCTGTAACTAACATGCAAGTGCTTGTGGGACATCATCTCTGTTTTAATTCCCAGAGGCTGGAAAATCTGTCTTCCAAAAGTAAAATCTTAATCCCACTAGTAAAATCCCAGTCTCACTAATTCCTTGAGACTTTTTTCACTAATTTTTATATTTTATGTGGCTATATGTGTACATATATTCCAGAGGGTAGATATAACAGGAAAGGAATTTCAAGAGTTTTAATAAAAATCAAAGGTCCCAAGAGCATAATTATAGTTGCTGTATAAATTTCAGGGGTTTTCATAATGTGATTTTTATGATTACTGAAAGAATATCATTGTATTGTAGCAGAAAATAGACATTTTTTTTTTCCAATCAGCCTGTGAAATACATAGAATGTGGTTATTTGCACAGTCTTCTCTAGAAAACAATTTTGGTACATGTTTGTAGATGATAGTTAAAAAATCTGTGTTTCTCTACAGTCAATGGAGAGAAGTATAATGTGCTGAGGGGGTAATTCAAAGCTCAGAAGGGAAATGTCTGAGGTATGAATAACCCACAAAGCAAGCAGGGAACATACCTACATCTTTGACAGATGGCATTAATGTTGGATGTGAATATAAAAGAGAGAGGCTACATTTCTTTATGGTCCCAGAACAGCAGTAAAAATACATAAGTTATGAAACCAAATCTCTCATGACAATAGTTGCGTACAGGAGTAACCACTGATAAATAAAACAAAGTCAGATAAGATCTGTAACAGCACAGACAAAGCCACACAATCTCAACTCATCGCTTGAGTAGTGATCAATGTCATTTCACATAAAATAAACAAAGGTGAAAATGAAACACTGACATTGTGAATGCTTGATTAAATATGGAGCCAATTAGGCTGGCACAGTTTAAATTAAGAGTACAGGTGGTAAATCATCCCACTCTTAGGTCAAATCGAAGAAGAGATACAATTAGAAAGACAAGCATACTGCAGCCAAGATGATTCAGAGAGTGGAAAATTACACGGTTTTTAGCAGAACCCTGACAAGCATTAAGAATAATATATTAAATAACTGCTTATACAGATTAAAAGTGTTCTGTGCAGATCTGTTCACAGGGAAGTTGCAGCTGTTTGCCTATACTTCTATATTTAGAATTTTTGCCTATAAATAAGTGATTTAATTCCCAGGGATCAATTCTTGTAACTTCTCTAATACTCAATTTCTCCCTCCATACTGTTATACCCAGACTGTGCTATGGCTTTTTCCTTCATGGTATTTCAGTGTGCTTTACTGTCTCTGTGTATTCTACATAATCTCCATTGCTATAGGATCTGGCTTCTTTCCACTGCTGCATTAGGTATATAATTACTATACTTTAGCACAGCACAAAAGAAACCTTACTTAGTCAAGTGCAAATTATTAGGATTGGTGCAACAGTAATCTGTTGTACAGTAGATTGAGTTGTCTATATGTCTGTTTTGTCTAAAGATTTGTGGTTCTATCTGAAGCAGCTGATGCAAGGACATGGAACGCTCGAAGGTCTATGTAGGAGTGTTTGACATGAGCCAGGTCCTCCTTATCCCCAGTTCATATCCAAGTTTTCCTCTCTTAAGAACCCTCATAGAATCACATATTCATTTATATTGGAAAATAGCTCCATGATCAAGTCCAATCTTTGGTCAACCACCTTGTAAACTAAACCATAGCACTGACAGGTCTAGTCACTTCTTGAATACCTCCAGGGATGGTGTCTCTAGCACTTCCCATTCCAATACTGAACCACCCCTTCAGAAAAAAAATTCTTCCTGATGTCCAACCTGAACGTCCCCTGGCAGAGCTTGAGGCCATGTTTTCTTGTCCTGTAACAAGTTTCTTAGAAGAGGCCAACATCCGTTTTGCTACACCCTCCTTTCAGGCAGTGGTAGAGAGCAATAAGGTCTCCCCTGACCTCCCTGTTCTCCAGGCTAAAGAACCCCTCTTTAAAGGGCTCGGTCTCTACATCCTTCACCAACTTCATCCTTCTCTGGAACACACTCCAGCACTTCAAATGTCTTTCATGAAGTGAGGGGCCCGGATCTGGGACAATACTCAAGTGTCATAAGGACTTTAGTCCCATTTCTATTTGAAATAATCAGGGAATAAGGATTTTGACACTTTAACGCCTATAACATGTCATATTCAAACTGTGAAACTATGACTGTATTGTGACTGCCCCTGACTAACTGTGTATCAAAAAGGCATTAAGAAAACTAGTACGTCTGCAAAAGGGTCTGACCATGCTTAAAAGTAAGAACTATATCTTTTGTTGTATTCTGGAGCAATATTTTTACAAATCTCTTGAGCTCTGACAATTTAGGGCCAAAATCAATGGGTGTGACATTGTTAACTTTTGTAGGGACATGTCTTGTGTGGACAGACAATGGATGAGTTTGTTCATGGGATCCTTGCTGATTATGGCACAAGTTTTGGCGCTGCTATTAGTGAAGCTTTCTAGAGACTGATAGTTTTATACTGATTTTTTATTTGTACTGCATGCCACTTCTTTCTATTCTTGTATTTTATACTGTGTTTGGTTTTTTAACTAGTCTTGGTTTGCAACAAATTATCTTTCATCACACTTTTTTCGTTTTGCAAGTCAAATGGTGCGTTCAGGTTTAATTAGAGGCCATAACACACTCTAGTAAAATTCTGTTCAGTTGGAAATAACTTTGAGATATCCAAATTCACAATTCACTGAGCTGACTTTGAAAAAAAAATGTTGTTTTCACAGATGAACTGGAAATATGGTTTACCATTAACTGTAGAACTACTGACCAGATGCTTCTATTAGGAATTAAGTTGCTTTTGTGGGCTACTCTCAGTGTAGTGTGATGCAAATGGTTATATAATTCAGATGGGCCTGTTTGAAAATCCCAGTCTGTATATTTAGCTTCTCAATTTTCTTTGCTTTTCTGAAAGACATACACTAAGCTTTAACAGCTTTTCCAGTGTAAAGCAATTGCTTTCCATGTCAAACAAAAGCCCTTATTAGTGTGAGGTAATGTGTTAGCTACTAAGAAGATTCTGGTATGCTAGCAAACTAATAAATATTCATAAATAAACTTGAACTAGACAATGCACAGATTCTCTGAAGAATGTGCTATAGTCTTAATCCAGAGAGTGTTGTAGTAATTACCAGATAAAAGGGGAGGTTCATGAAATGAATATGCAGTGTCATGAAATCAGAGCTGTGCATTGATCAATGCTAACTTAGAGATTCTTCCTTAGCTAGAAAATTTTGACACCCCATTTATCACTAGTATTATTTTTAGATTTTTAATTAGCAGATCACCAGCCCTTACCTCATTAACTTAGCTTCTACAAAAACATTATTTCTAGAGATAATAGCTAGGTTACAACAATCACCACTCCCAATTTCTTGGGCTGTAAGGAAGGACAGGACTTCAGCTGCTGTGACATGAAAATATATTTCATACCAGGCAAATGTGACCTTGGCTCAAGAGCATGTGTCTTACTTTCCGAACAATTTCTCTTCACCTTATTTTCCTAAATGCATTCACCTCAAAACATGCACCTTTTCAAAGACAACTGAAACATTTTTGTAATTTATCTTAAAGGCTTATTTCTAGCCCTTTGTTTGCAAAAATATTTTGGGATATATTTCAGCAGAAAATTGTACCTTGACGTGTGTTTAACACAGCTTGCTGTATATTTGTATAGATGGGTTTTTAAACACTTGGCCTTTATAATCTTTTTATGAAAGAAAATATAATTTCCAGAAGCTAAAATGAACCAAATGAAGACATTTACACTTACGTTTGCTAAGTATAAAGGTTTAAGAAACTAATAAAAATCAGACAATTGACAAATCAATTAAGTATGACTTGTGGAAATGTTTGCTTCCATTTGAAGTGTCTATTTCATTGTTTATACTATTGGAAGGTATGTTCCACCACTAGTGATGACTAGGAGCATACCTCATGCCATACGGTCTCAAGACCATATAATTATCTCTGCAACATGCATGTTATATTTTCAACATGCTGTTTAAGGCTTAAAATATTCCTGTTGCAAGATCCACACTTAAATCATCTTAATGTCTTTTTGTTCTACTATATGTGGCAGTAATGAAAACATTAGGCTAGCCTCAATTAAATAGCCAATGAATTAGGTAGCTGAACAATATTTGCACCCCTAGCTGTTCTATCTAATTAAAATTCCTATCAAATGGAAGAATTGATTAGTCTCTTCAAGCAGAGAGGTTTGCATCATGCAAGCAGTATAAATAATTTACATTAGAGCTTTCAACACATTTCAAATGCTGCCATCTCTGTCTTGTGAAGCAGTTTATGGCATCCTAAGACTTGCTTTCATTACATTCACTGATTTTGCAATCAATAGCAAGCCAGAAGTTCAGGCCACAATCTAAGAAGGTCATAGTGCTGCCACTGAAGATAGTCTGGGGAAAGGTCACCTAATTATTTTGTGGTTTATGATGTTTACAGCTATGGTCTGATATGTAGCAATGTGTATGCAAGCTCATTAAGCACTAATGCCCGCTTTGTAATGAAAGCAATCCACTTTCAAACTTAAGATTTAATTTTCTCATTTGCAACATTTTTAATGCAAAAATTTAAGAGCATGGGGCTTTGTCAAGATGACCACACAAAATCCAAATCTTATCATTACATAATTAAATAAATGCAACAGATAAAAAAATTAATTTGTGGAAAAAATACCATTTCCTCTAATTATAATGGAATGTTTCAGTTCAGACAGTCACATACATATCTGGAAAGACTCATTCATGCTCTTTTTCAGTGAATGATACAAAACTGGAGAATGTCATAACCTTGTGCAAAAAGTTTGCAACATGCAGAAAGAAAGTCTTGTCAGGGGAGGTTTAGGTTAGTTATTAGAAAAAGTTTTGTCAACCAGAGGGTGGCTGGGCACTGGAACAGTCTCCCCAGGGAAGTGGTCACAGCACCAAACCTAAGATGCTCAAGAGGTGTTTGGACAATGCTCTCAGGCACATGGTGTGACTCTTGGGCATGGTGTTGTTCAGGGCCAGGAGCTGTACTCCATGATCCTTGCAGACCCCTTCCAACTCAGCTTATTCTGTGAAATCTTGACAAAATTTTTCAAGAACACTGGTGTCTTCATGAAAAATTCAGGGGCCTAATTCAACTGATAGACCCCACGAATTATAGCAGTTTTTAATGTATCTGGAGTATCTGGAGTATTTAGATGGAACCTGAGATGAGTAAGGAGGCTTTTACACAGTGTATAATCTTAGATCTCTATTCACCTGGACCTACCTTTGATGTTGTGAGAGACTGAAATTTTAATGGTTAATGGTTCAAACAATTGGCCATTTGCTGAGGCAAGGTTTGTACACCCAACCAAAATGGAGAAGGAGAGTTTTCTGTATGTAATGGCAAAATTTCTGAATGTCAAAAGACAGGAGTGCAAAACCAACACCAGAGGCTACAGGCTGGTGTTTGAGCCAAATAATGGAGAAGGCAGATAAGAAGCAGACTTTGCCAATGCAGGGTAGTGCTTTTTATCATGCCAGTATCCTCCCTTATGCAACTGGCTCCATTTTAAAACTCCCCCCTCCTCTCTGGTAGGCCTAAAGGTATTCCCTCCTGATGGGGCATAAGTGGCTCAATTACACTGTCATCAGAGGTAGCTGTCACATCTTACAAGGTGTCTTAACCCATTAAAGACCCCTAAAGTGCCCCAGACTAATTTCTGGGGCCTTCCACCAGAAGACCATCCATGATCTACACCGTTGCAACATATCCATAGTGTTGCATCAGACACTGTAAAACACCCCCTCCAGGGGTTCCACCCAAGCCTGAACATGCATTAACCTGTCGAGCACTTAGGTTTCATGGGCTTCTCCAACCCTCAACAGATCAAGCCTGGTCTCATCACTGGATCCATGAGTGCCAATGCCTTTCTCGTCTATCCTTTCTTTCTTTCTTTCTTTTCGTATTTCTTTCTTTTCGTATTTCTTTCTTTTCTTTATACATTTTCCTTAACATTTTTTATGGTTTTATATAGTTATATTTCTATAGATGAAAATCTAGTTGGCTCCATGCCGCCTTTCCATTGCAACCAAATTTCAAAATGAACCCTACACATATATATTTATATATGCACATTGGTCATTCAGTGTCATTTCACTCTAATCTGCCCCAGGGGATTTATTTACAACAACCTCAGTTCTTGCCTTCAGGGGCAAGTTGTAATAGATGTATCAGTGAGAAACTACTGCCCATATATGAGAGCAATTTTCCATAAGTCATGATATTTTCAGAGTCCATAAAAACTACTGTAGTTCAGAAAAGAAAAAGTTTGAAAGCTATCAGAATTTCACCATATTTTCATTTGTGCAGATGTGAATTCCTACCCAACTTCCTTTGGATCCAAAAACCCAGAGTTAGGGTGTTGTCAAAACTTTTTGTTCATCCAGAGGACACCAGCTATTCAGTAGTAAAGTCAGGCTATTTCAAAGACAAATTTCCTTTAAAATGTTACCAATATATGCCAATTGAATTTACACATACACAAAGAATTTGACCAAAAATTAGCAATTCAGGTAAATCTCCTGAGCAAATATCTGAGATTCTTGACCCTTGTTCTATCTTCTGATTCTTCTGATATGACTATCTTTTTTTTTTTTTTTTTTTTTTTTTTTTTTTTTGTTTTTTTTTTTTTTTTTTTTTGGTTTTTTTTTTTTTTTTGGGATAATCTTTTCACCCTGCCTTGGCACATGCTTGTGGGTAGAAAAGGAAAGGAAGTCAGTTTGCTCCAACATGAAAACTGTGAGATAAACTGGTGTAATTGTCCAGTATGTGTGCTAGAGTACCCTTGAGCTCTAAAAACAATGAGTCCTGCTTCATCCATTAATCCAATGATACTTTAGTGATGTCCCCATAACTGCTGGTCTGTGTCCCAGGTGGGTGGAGGCATCATGATTTTTCACAAGGCAGGTTCCTTTGGCAAGGAGAAAAGCAGGCACAGGTGAACTATCAGAAGGAGGACAGAGGATCTACGTTCCCCACACCAATATCAGCTAACTTGGTACAAACATTCACATACGCTGTGACAACACATTTGTGCAGTGGCCCTGAAAGGACAACATCATAGCAAATGCATTTCAATATAAACACATAAAGAAAAATATGCACGTCAATTAAAGAAATCCTACATCTTACAGTATCTGTAGCAGTGCAGCAATCCCAGCATCTGTAGAGCAACATCTAACACCGACAGCACAGCATCTAACATCTCTGGTAGCGCAGCAAAGAGACCTCAGATGAAGAGCACAGCTCACGGCGCCACTGCCAGTGCCACTCAGCAGCTGTTCCAAAACACTAATGAGCCACTACATTAGAGAAGGCACAAGAGGCTGCATACAAAAATAACATTATATTGTCTTTCTATAAATCATGGGGTGCTGTAGTCTCATCCTGGCTCCAGTTCTGGTCACCTTGTCTTAGGAAATGTATTGTGAAGGCAGAGGCAGAGATTGCTCGCAGAGGAGTGATGAATTATCTAGGGCATCTCAGAGATTAAGAGAGATTGAGAAGATTAGGACTGTTTACCTTGGAAACAGGAAGAGAGGACAGGATCAAAGTATCTGAAGTGCTTCAAGAAGTGTCTAAAAAACAGAGTGGTGTGACTGAAAATTACTCTTTTCTGTGTCTCAGAGCACAAGACAAGAGCTGACTCAATTAAATTAAAATGAGGAGGGATTAAAACTGACTCTTAGGAACTGGAGGGTACTAACGAGCTGTTGTAACCCTGCCTAGTCTCGCAGATGCCTCCCACACCCTTTCCAAATAGCCAAGGACCTAATTTCTGCTAAGCCCAGCACTATTAGTGCCTGCCCCAGAGATATCTCCAGCACCCATATCACTTTATCATTTTTGTCTCTTTGGCTGACTCAGATCTACTGCTTCTGTTTCCCTCTTGGTCATGGGGCCAGCAGAGTCAACATATATTATGACCCTGCCCTGTGCTGCCACATTCTGTGGAGTGCCCCCCTCAGCTCCTGGTCCTGTTCCTGCCTGCCTGCAGCCATCTGAGGCCACCTGGCACAGGAGGCCAAGCTCATACAGCCCCACAAAACTCCATATGGCCATCGAGCCTCTAGGGCTGGTCAGCAAGTAAAGACAGAGCACAGCCCTGCTGGCTGCCTGATAAGAGGGCTTAGTTCCTGATGGAACTACACCCCCTTAGGATTCCTCTCTCCACCAGTCTTTACCTAGACGATGCTGCAAATCTAGGTCCAGAAATCATCACGTGTTTCTAAATCTGATGTTAAACTATCAAACGCATGACAAATAGACTAAAGATATTGGAAAATCTTTAGCAAAACCAAAGCTTTTATTTGAAAAATTCAGCTTAGTTATCAGAAATCACACTAGAGCCCATGTCACACGATCTATGAATTGACATGGCTGTACTTGTCTCTGGGTATCCAAGTTACCTTGGTTAAGAGTGATCTCAGTTATCCCTGCACCCTACTGCTCATCCAGATGACCTCCAGGGTCTCTCAAGCATTCTGTGATTCTGTGATACATTAAAGAATAGTAGTTTAAAAATTGAATCCTTTACAGATCAAGGACTTATGAAAAGCCATCAATCTCTTCCTTTGAAGAATAAAGAGTGGGCATCATTTTTACTCCATCTCTGTCTAAGGCACTACTCTCGTGAGACTTCCTTGCTCTTAAAAACAAGCCTAGAGGACAGTGTTTTCCAACAATAGAAAGTTTGAAAAGCTAGCAAAAGTTTGTGTTTCCTTTATTAAAATGCATTGCTTCTGCCCTCTAGGACCTGAAAAGCCCTAAAGGACCTTCATAAATAGTTGAAGTACTTTATATTTGCACTTCTGCTTTCCAGTTAATTGATATGTGCTGCTCAGTTAAGACTAAGCTCCAATTTTCACATGCCAGCCTTTGGCTTCCTTTCATGTACATAACTTCAGTGGTTGAAGTCAAATTTATAGTATAAATTATTCCAATTGTGAATTACATTTTTTCCTTCTTATAAAGAGGGGCTAATTACTAAATTAAAAGGAAGCAAATAATTTTTGCTGTATACCTGGAAAAGGTATGGATATCTCTTCCTGTGAATATGGCTGTCACGAATATTTTGTCAGATCTTAATCTGACAAAATAAAGGTTCATTTTCATGGCTTCTTCAGGTACATTTCCCTTTAACTTGAAGTTGTAAAATATGAAGATAGCATTAATTAATACTAGAGGTCTGGGGGGAGATAAGAATCACAGTGAGGCTCTGTCAGTGGTCCAAGAAATATTTGTCTTCATAAGGTTAGCATGCTTTACCAGGAAGATGATGTATGTGTTGAACTTAACTTTGAATGTGGAAATTAATTTTTTTTTTAAAAAAGCATTTTCTTAAGTAGGAGCTGTATATATAACTAATACAGCTTATCTGATGTTCAGTGTTCCCCAGATCAGCATGATAACAGCATGCTGAATCATGAATATAGCTTTAGGAGCTATATTCAGCTATATTTAGCATTAAAATGCACATAAATGCCTATTAAATGACAATGAAGAAAAGTTCTGAAAATCAGGAGAAAACTTTGAAAATTTTGCTGCATTGTTTTTGTCCAAGTAATTCTCTTACTTTAAAAAGTCATTTAAAGTAATCACAATAAAATGCAAGTTGGTGCTCTAAAAGAACAAATACTAATAGTCACTTGGCAGTTTTCATTAAAGGATTAGTGCAATTAAGAATTGACAGGTGTTTTTTGTTTTTTTTTTTCCATGACCAAGACGAAAAATTTAATCCTTTTGACCTCAATAAGTATGCACAGGAAGATTGTTACATTTCGTAAAAACTTGTCAGAGCTGGAGCAGGACCTGATGACCCTGGACAATGGAATCTTGAAAAATCTCTCCATAAAGGTGCTTGAAAGGACCCTACTAAGGAATATTCAGATCATGGTTTAGGTGGTCCCAGGCCTGAACTGGATTAAATTGCATTAATGTCATCCGTACCTTGCTTCAATCTATCTCTTATTCTCAGTATGTCATACTATCAAGGGTCAAAGCATAACAAGAATGCCTAATACCTCATAGCATAAAGATTTTTCCAGTAGAGTGGAACTTGTGAGATACAAGGACAAGACTCAGGAAAGCTATGCAGAGTCTTCCATAAGACTTTTTGTATATGGTCCAATAATAGAGACCTTGAATTTAAGTGACAAGAAGCGCTTTTACAAACAGCATCTGTTGATTGAAACAACATCTATTGATTGAAGCCTTCTTTTTGTTTGCATTTATTTTTATCTGAGTACAAGGCACACAGAAAAAAAATTTAAAAGAATGGCAAATAAAAACAAACAAACAAGAAAAAAAAAAAAAGGAAAATAAAAAAGAGGGAAGGAAATGGTAGAGATGGGATGAAAGATTTTTGTGAGACTGCTCTGATTCCATACAGTTGTTTTTCAGATGCATTCAAATAGCCTACCTGCAAGCTGCTTCAGAGACCAGGAATGCTTCTCCCATAGTCATGTTTCATTTCTTATGCTGGCTGTACCGCCAAAATGTTACATATATGGGAAGAGGCCAAGAATAACTGTGACAAAAAATATTACAGCTGACTTCCAAGAATAGCACAATCTCCAATGTTTATTTTAGACAGTATGTTGAAATCAGGAACAGATTATTCAAATAAATGAATTTTTAATTTAAATCACTTATTTGGAGTATTTTGATTGTCTCCATTTCACATGCAGACCATAGGCAGGTATTTAAGACTTTTAATTTCACAGAAGAACACATAACAGAGCAAAAGGATTTTTTCTTCATGGCCTTCTTACACCTTATAACTATCTAATGTACCCAATATAAGTCTGCAACTTCTCAAGTAAAAAATGAGACCAATAGCTCTTATGTTGAGTCCCACTGCACTCCACAGCCTTATTAAAGAGAATGGTTTCTTGTGGTGTTAAAAGTTATTCAGCAGGCATCCATTTGTATTAAATATAGTACCCCTAAAATCTCATTTGATAAGAAACTGAGTATGGTGTTAAAGATGTTACCTCAAGGAAAGCTCAGCATTTCAAATTAATGATTTAATCTTTGAAATATTATAGCTACAAATATTAAATTGTTTAAGAGTAGTAATTATAAAGTGGATATTACAAATAACAACATATGGCACCGCTGTGAGTATGAGGCTGAATTAATTCCTGAGGCTCTGATGCCATTCATAAAACTCTCACAGTTTATGACTGCAGCTGACTTCTTGAGTGAAATACAGCCTTGTGTTTACTCCAGGGCTATCTATTATGCTCCACGTTATTCAAATGGATTCTAGTGTTGATCCTCATGCTTTACCTCTGAATTGTTTTCTCCCAATCATTAATGCAAGCTTATAACTTTTTCCCTTAATATAAGTCCTCATTTTTTTCAAGAAAGAACACATCTGAACAGAGACATTGCCTTATTGATGCAACAAATCACATAGTCCACCAATTCACAGCCTTTCAACATTCATGGCTCTAGTAAAGGGAGCAATTTTATATGGAAAGGAAGATTTAGAGGTATTTAATTCAGTTTTTCATCTGGATAAGAGAAACCAATTCTGTGCAGCCAGATGGCTTTCCACAGATCAACCTTGATTCATGAAATCTAAATAATGCTATTATATCACATTGACCTTCTTGAAATTAATCTAGACATAAACCTCCTGGAAACAAGGCTCATCAGCCTAGCAGCGGTAGGCACAAAAAGTTCCTGATATGGAAGTCTCCTACAGACATTTAAGAATTCATACTGCCTTGACAAAGTTGCTATACAAATCAGAATAACTGAGTAGTAGATACTACAGTGGGTTACACTGCAGTACTATAAAGCTGGTAAGAACTAGAATGCCATATATGAAAGGTTTTGAGTGTATTCTGAGAACTGTGTGAAGGACGAATGAGGTTTTACTAAGGCGGTGTCCTGTCCTGTTTTATATCTATTTCAGAACTATTATAGGAGGCCTACTGTAAACCTAGTACAAGGAATCTGAAGTCTTTCTACTAAATTGAAGGATCTCTGTGCAGGAAGTACAAATTGATCACAGAAGCAACAAACAAGCAGTTTCTATCCCATGAAAAGATAATTATTTATTATGAAGCACCAAAAGTTTGCTGAGATAAATGCAAAAAATAAATGCAAGAGTAATGTCCCTGGTTTACAAAATGTAAAAACAAGGGAATGTGAACAGTGAAAAACAGATTGACTTTGGAAAGATAATTTAACAGCCTGTGTTCAACTGAAAAATTTCAGCAGGACTTGCACGAATACCTAGACATTCGATTAATGCATCATCTTACTGCCATTTCTTGGTTTTGGCTCTCCAGTTTGACTACATATGCATTATTTTAGTGAGAGTGTTTATTCATTATTTTAGCTTCTGCTTATGCTGAAAAATTAAACATTCTTGAGAACATTCACAGAAATTAAAGTCAACTGGTCTGAAATGGCCCACATCTAGGCTGTCACTCTTCTGATTCCAAAATGTGGGACCTGAGGCACAAAAGGGAAAGGGTATTTGAATGCCTTATCTTCCAAAGTATGACAGAATAACCAGGGAGACTACCAGCTGGCATGAACCAACTAATCTCTATTATGGTATCAATACACTACGTCCAGAACAAATATTTACAAGTTTGGGGTGGGAAGGAATTTGCTGGATGTAAGTTGTCTGCATCTCCAGAGGTAATTATTCTCCTTTCCCTCTACATTCCTTCCAGTAGGACTTAGTTTCTCGACTGTAAGAGAGCAATCCCAAAGCACACTCACTCTTAGCATTTCAGATTGTAGTTCTTCTGATCCTTTCAGCATGCCACACTAAGATCTTGGTGTACTTCCCAAATATATGCTCTAATTTAGTAAAATGAACCTCAAAGCTGTGGAACCTCCTCTGACTTCTGGTTCTGCCCATGCTGGTTACCTTTAATGAGGGTGAAATTGAATGGGAGGGGCAACCCTGTGGCTGTGGAACTGTTTTCAAACCATTATCTATGTGAAAATCCATCTCTTTTCAGTCCTATATGATTCTGGGTCTACTAGCTTCTGGAAGCCTTAGTAGCATTTGTTAGGTTTGTGACACCTCTGAAGTGTGTCAGTGAAGATAATTCTCTTCATATGGTCTGGTTATGACACCTCTAGTGAATAAATATGGCACACACATATGGTTATTTGATAGTCCATCTATCCATATGGACTCTTAATTTGTCTTTTCTCACTCAATACAGAGTTTCTGTTGTAGTCCTGTAAGTTTTTTTGGACATTCATCCCTGATTCTCAGGTTTCATTGCTGTAAAATTATCAAGACTGCAATAGTTGGTTTAATTGATCACCTGTATTCCATAACCTGCCATTAAATAATTTGCATTTTATAAATAGCATTTTAACACTAAAACTATGCTGTGTTACAAATCAAGTTAGCTATGCTGCTAGAGTGCTTGCTAGGTAAGGATTTTTTTTTTGTTCCTCAGGAAAACTTGACAGAGCATTCAGTCTTAGAAACAAAATATAGCATCTGTAATTACTCATTACACTGTTTAGAATAATTGTCTGCATTGGATGATCATCACCTAAAATCCCAAAAGTTGTTTCTCTATATTTTGAATCAATTCCAAATAAGTTTCATATACGCCAACACAAAATGAGAGTCTGTGCTTATTAATCTGGATTTATGCAATAAATTCTAATAACCAGAAGATGTATCCTGTTAAGAAAGATGAGAAATTTTACAAACCTGGCAAGATTAAAGGAGGCACAGGTTTTTCACATCCCTGCCTATAATGCTATGTTGTTGGAACATTACTCTAGAATGCTAGTAGACTACAAGTCGTCTGCAAGCCTTAAAAATATTAATAGGGTGATTAAAGTTTACATTGATTGTTAAAAAACTTTTAACAAAACTAGCAGTTTTTCCAAGAATGAGGGTCAGAAACTTTATGGAATTTCTTTTTTTCCTTTGCTATCTTGCAGTGAATGGTAAAATTGTTTTCTGTGTATTGTCCTATTTCTAGGTCTGGTTGTGAATTGCTGCCCTAAATAATGAACTAAAAATATGAGTTCATTTCTGTACTGTATTATGAATGTGTTATTGTCACAGTAGGTAATTACAATCATTCACAGTGTGAATATGAGGTCTGAATAGCAAATTGTCCTGAAAACAGTCTTCTCCTTTGAATTCATGAATTTTCAATCTTACCTCTCGATACTGATTAATACTGTGTCACCATTTAACACGCAGGTTATTCAGCAGAGCAGGCATCATACCTCAGAAGTCATGTAAGTGCAAGAAGACTTACTGGACAATAAAAATAAGGTCTTATGACAGTATAATTAATGGATATTTTACCTTTATAGAATGAAGATGCCAAAAATAAATAGAAGAAATCATAAAAAAATCTTCTACTGCTGCTGCTCAGAGGAAAATTTAAAAAACCAGCTTTTTCAGGGTAGGAAAAAAAATGTCTTTATAGTGTCAGTATCATTTATCTAGGGAGGGAGGAACAGTTTTCTATAGTCAGGGAGGAAACATCTACAGAGCAAAAAAAGAATAAATACTGCATTAACAAGACATTTTTGTACCAGTGGTTGGAAGATTTGTACTTTGCAGTACTACGCACTCAAGTTTTAAAGAAAAATCTGTTTCTATTAATATGTAATGACAATGTCTACCTTATAGTGAAAGATGTCTTCAGTGAATTTTGAGGCAGAAACTTTTCTGATTTTCTACTTGAGCTATGTTGCTGCAGGAGTTCAAAAGACATTCAGTAAAATAACTCCCCTGAATTCTAAAGTACATCCTTGATGTTTAAAACAGGAACATGGAGTTGGGTATTGCTACACTTTATCAGATTTTCAATGTTGATTTCTTTTTTATTCTGAGAACAATAGTGATTTTTTTAAAAATTCTTTTGCAGTTTTTGAGTCCTCTCAAAAATACATCTTTTTTGTTTTTCAGTAACCTACAGAGAATCAAACATGATCACATGGTTTCAAAACAAAATTGTATGGATGCAACTAAAAGATTATTCTTTAATGGCTTAATTGAAACAGAAAATTTTCAACTGTCATTCTTTCAAAATTCAAGATTTTATTTCCAGAGGTTAATGATTGTATACACAGTTTCTTTCACTTTAAATTTTTAAATTATTTTCATGTGGATATTTTTTTTCCTTCTAGAAGAAAAATCCAGTTTCAAATTTTGCTATCAATATGTTGGTTTTTAAGCCAACATTTGTTACTATGTGTTGGCTTATCTTTCTTCAGATTTAACTAGAATAGCCTTGTAGAATGCTGAGACTGCTAAATATAATTGACCTTTTAAAAATTATTCTTATGGTATGTCTATATAACTAAGCCTTAGCCCTTGTTTTTTGAGAAATAATTAATGAGATTGTTTAAAGCAATGAAATAATATAGATCCAGAAATGTCATGGAATATGTTACAGTTGATGTGATTAGTAATCTCCATGCTATGTAAATGAAGTCACATGGCTTCTTCTGTTGATACTACTGTCACCAAGCAAGAAAAGAATACCCATAGGTTTCTCTTCTTTATGCCAACATCGAGGCAATAAACAATACTGATGAAATTATTGAATAAAATAGTAAGACACACAAAACTAATTGAGTCTGTCACAGTCATTTCAGTGGACCTTAGCACCCAGCTCATGTGTGGGGATTATCCCGGCACTATATAGGAAAGGTACATTGATTTGGGAACTAATTTACTCCTCTGGGACCTCTGCTTTTGACATATTACTTTATCTTCTTCTAAAGAAAAAAAAAAAATCTTGTTCAATATGCAAGTTTTTAAGCTGTTTTTCTTTCCTTGAGACAAGCGTCTTGGATGCTTAATTTTTTGAGGAAAAT
This sequence comes from Hylia prasina, assembly GCA_013397195.1. Classification (NCBI taxonomy): domain Eukaryota; kingdom Metazoa; phylum Chordata; class Aves; order Passeriformes; family Sylviidae; genus Hylia; species Hylia prasina. The sequence continues at coordinate 524,008 of VYXD01006933.1, forward strand.
AATACAGCTAAGGAATACTATCTGACCCATTTGCAAGAGCCACTGAAATAGGTGGATCATAAAGCATACTCACTTAACTGTTTCAATATTTAGAAACCTTTGGCTCAGATTTAAGAGAAGACCCATTTCCCTTATTTTTGTCTTATGCTAGATTTTTTATCCCACCAACACCTTGTCCATTATTCTTGTTTATTTATATAGTGTGCTAATTTAGGCTTCTCTTAGCCTATGTCCACATTGAAAAGTCTTCTTAATTTACAATTCAAAAAGCACAAAGCCAAAAAATACTAAAGTAACATTATGTACACCATCTATGATTAATTATAGCCTATTGTCATTATGTTCTAAGAAGAAGAATGAGAATTTTTCTCACGAAGAGCTTGCTACAGAGGCATTAGTTTTGTTTTAGGTTTTTTTTTTCCTTTCTAATTGATTTGAACAGAGATGGAGGCTTCTGCATGTAGCTACCATTGCAAATCACAGGTAAATTCACTAGCAGATGCCATTCAGGATATTCTCTTGTATTTGAAGTCTTAATATAAGTGAAATACTGTGACTAGGACATAAATACTAAATAGAGATGCTACATTTTGGCACAAGTTATAATCAGGAATCCATAAATCACTAAATCCCTATCTCTGTCGTGGCACAATCTCATTTGGACCATGAAGGAAGCAAGTTCCATAATGCCCATGGCACTTTCCTGGTGCTTCTTCTCAGCATTAGACTGAAGTGATGTGCAGACACTGCCTCAGTTTGCACTGTGTCAGGATTTCATTTCTGTTAGTTCCCAAGTGCAGAGGTTCAGACGGTAACACATGCTGCCACCTCCTTCTGGAACATCAGAACTACAAGAAGACGCATCAGCTGGCAGGTTAGCTTAGGATAATGTGATGAGAGAGTCCATTTATTTATAAAACATTATAAAAGAAAGAGTGAAGTGATAAAGCATCCCTGATTTGTTCTCTTCCTTTAATGAACCTCTTGATCAAAAGCAATGTCAATGTACTTCAAGTTCATAGGCTATATTGACAGTAAGTGACAGATTCTGCTGCCAGTTGCTATTCACTTTGAGCGGTAACTTTTATCTTAGAGGATGCTATTGATGCTGGAATAGTATTTGAGATACTTAAGGATAACAGAATCCTGTATTAATGCAACACTGTTCCAGATTCAATTTGATTGCTTCTGTTAGTCACTGTGCATGTAATATTAATGCAAGAGATAGTAAGCAACTCTAAGGCATGAAAATCTGATTTCAGTTACGCTATATCTGCAGGATAATCTGCAAAGTTTGCAAAAGAACCACTTGTTTCCCTTAGGGCCTGACCAAGCCTATACAGTCTTATCCAAAAGCAACCTCCTTTATATTCTGGGCTGGGGAAATCTGAGGGCTGCAAGTCCCTGAGCATGTCTGGCAGGCAAAGCATCATCAGAGAGGAATAAACAAGGCCAGAATGTTTTGGGTAGCTGAGATAAGGAAGATCTACCTTAAAGAAGTCTCTGGAGAGAAAGGAGGGCTGTAGGCAAAACCTGGCACCTTTGTTATCAATATTAAATCCCAACACTTTGGTACTGTCTGTCTACTTTAAAATTACTAATGTAGAGAAGGAAACTGGATGTGAGGAAAGAAAAAACAAATTAAAATAAACCTCTAATAATCCTTTTTAACTGCTTAGTTGTGGGGGTTTTATTTATATTTGATGCCTGCAATAGAAGGAAACTTGCCTAGGAGAGAAGGCTCTTCAGAGGAGACTTAAGGAAAGGTGTTCAATGGTTACTTAGATCTTCCTAAGCAATAATCAATAAAGATTTGCAGCTTATGGAGCTGCAACCTGTCTAAAGTGTCTTTATATCTAATGGAAACCTTTCAAGTCCTGCTGCCTAAGCACAGATACCTTCATGTAGCTATAAGGTAGAGGAAGGAATGATTAGCAAATAAAGAAGTCAAATAGGAAAGTGGGTTTATTTCCTTTTCCATAAAAGATCTTGACACAAAGTATATCACATTAAATTTTATCATTTGCATAGTGTTTTCCATATTGACATATGAGAAAATTTATATTCTATAATATATGGCAATATAACTTTCAAATCCTCTTTACTCCATTTGGGAATGAAGCACAAAATCTTTGAGGAAATACACAGACACTGAGATATTTTAGACAATGTGAAAGTGCATATAACATCTTTTTTAAATCAGGGGCCAACATCTAAAAGTTCAAATTGCCTTTGAAGTTTTAAAATAAAATTGAGGTTGTAGGAAGTACTGCCTAGTGTTAGAAAAAAAAAGAAATTATTATAACAGCAATTATTTGAGAACACAAGCAGGTATGTAGAAAGCACAGAGAATATCACCTAAACAGGATGAGCAAACTCTTGTTACTCTTTTCTTTTTAGTTTATCATTGGGGAAGGGGGTGGGGTGGGGAGGGGGGGTTAGGTTTTCTTTTAGTTTTTGGGGGGTTTTTTAGATTTTTTTTTAGCTATTTTTTTTCAGTTATTGATGGTATTGGTGACTCCTTTTTCAACCCCCCAAAGCATCCTCTATTCTTACCTCAAAAGTGGACATTGATTAACTTCAGATACAACAGTGTTTGAATTCATGTTTTAATAGTAATTTGTATTCAATACTTGAATCTCTCCCTTTTTTTAACCTGGAAGTAAGAGTTTCTATATCTCCATTTCTAAATGGTAGATTGTAGTATATATGTTTTGAAGAGATGTTTAGTTTTTCCTATTTCACTGATCATGTGAAAGTTTATTACTACATTTTTACCCAGTGTAGTTTTGTGTATAGCTGTATAGAGGACGCTTAAAAATATCTAGGAACTTAGAAGTAGATTTATTTTGTAGCTTTGTGCTTTACACCTCCTGTGCTGAATGTAATCTTGCAAAATATCCCAGGAGGTATGGAATAGATGTAGTTGCAGTGGATTTTAATAGGAAACACAAGAGGTCTGTCTTTTCCAAATTTTCTGGGGATTTATGTGTATAAAAAACCCTTAGTTCTAAAAATCTGGAAAATAGGTTCAAATGAATAATTCAAAACTTTTCATTCCGTTCCAAACCATTTTGTGTGAAGAAGATATTTGTTTACAGGATTTGACTGCACCAAACATACAAAGAGTGAGAAATATTCCCATTTCTCATTAACCTGATAAAATGTGTGGATCTAGGAGATGACTCTACTTCAAATGCTGGCAGGGGGTTCTTGCAAACAACATATGAAAGTCAAAGGGATACTCCTATGCTTGACTAGCATATATTTATCGCTATTATTTAAAATGGTGATAGATTCACTGTAATAACAACTTAAAGGTCAGCTGACATCAGATGATCATATATAAAAATATGTATTTAAAAAATTTAAAAGTTAGTTTGATTGGATCTGACATTTGCAGATAGTATTTGGGGTGGCGTTTCTGAATTTTTTCACTTGTGCTTGTTGTTTTTCTTGTTCATAACTCTTATCATCAAGAAAAACAAAACAAACAAAACAAAAAAACAGCCCCCCCTTGCCCAAAAGCAAACTGCTGTTTTGTGAGCAAACACAAAAGAATTCATTGTGAAAGAAAGAAATTCCATGGATAAGATTTCGATTCCCCAGTTCCGATTGTTAAAAGCTGGAGGGTTTTTTTGACCTCTTCTGTTTATCTAGGCTTTCTCTGCAGTAAATGCAGCATCTTACTGGACATTCCCAATAATTCCCATCTATTTACTTAGAAAACCTTTTCAGTTGGGATAAGTTGCCTTCTGAAGTGTCCTGGCTCTCCCCATCAGCTATAAAGGGAATCTAAACAATTTAAAAGCTATTAAAAAGCACCAAATTTATATAAAATGCACTTCTGCTGTGCAACTTTCTTGTTCTTTAATTAAATCAGTGATCCACAATGCACATGTAGTATCATTGTGCACAGATATTTGAAAATGTGAGCTACATTCTCTCATATCAATGTTTTAAACATTGTAATTGCTACATGTTGTTGGTATAAAGAGAAATCATATGGCCAAAAGAAAACTATGTCAGCATTACTTTTATTTTTTGGAGTTAACTTGCATGTCTGTACAGAACTGTCAAACTATACTTAAGGAGGCATCACAGAAAGCTATACACTATTATTCCACCTCCTCCCAAAAAACAGGCAACAGACAGACGCAGACAGGCTCAGAAAGACTAAATCACATCAATTAATTCATAAAGGCAGAATACTGGGGGGAAATAATAAGAGGTCTGTTTAGTTTTGAAGCCTAAGAGATGAAAAATCTAAGTTAAGAAAAGTTTCTATGTCACTTCTGCATGGCCTTTTGCTTTTGGTTATAATATAAAATCAGGCAACTGCTAAACCAGAGCTCATGAGATTCAAACAGACGTGATTTAGACACATCAGTTTTATTCATTTTAATGGATTTTTTTTTTATGATCATCAATTTGCTTTTGATGTTTATTGAAGTCATGTATTTAATGAGCAATCAGGGTAGCCAAAATGTACTCAAATTTAAAGAATATAAATAAGATAGGGAATTGTAGTAATTTAGAAGCAGTTTTAATAAAGGTTTTATTATTATGCAAATACTTAATTAGAAAAATAAATCCAGATTGGCTTGTAAACAAACTAAAGATGATTAAAAAATTATTAGAAAAACAGAACATCTGCAAAAATAATCTGAAAAATACACTGTTAGTACTCTGAAATCTACTATGAAATAGTACTCTGAAATGAGAAGCAGTAACTGAAGCTTTGAGATTAAGGTGGACAGTAACCTATATGATAGCATAGTGCCTACTTTGCAAACCATTTTTAAAAAAGCCTTCTCAATATGCTACTTGAAAGCTGTTAAAGTATCCTTTTTCTTATTTTCCCAGATATAATCAGCAGGGAACAACTGCTTGCTCACCTTAATAAAACTTTCACCTGGATGGTTTTCTGAAGCAGGGTAAAGCACTAGTTAACATCAAATAAAGACACACAACATAGGAAGCAATGAAGTTCAGAAGTTTAAGCCAAAGGTCTTGAACACTTTCTTGGCTCAAAGAGAGATACTAAGCTGTGGAATTTTCTCTTGAAAGCTGTTAGGTCTCATCACATCAGTCTACAAAATTTAGATGAGTGCTGTGTAAAACTTTCTAATATCATAAAACTAGTATCTTCGTAATACACTTCTAAACATTATCTCTCATGGTTTCTTTTTAGGTGTTTTTAAAGACATGTATGTAGAATCCAAAGACAGAGTTTTGAATTTTATGTCTGTACAACATAAATGCATTCCCCTACCTTAGAGCATTGATTAATAAAACCTACATTTTAACCCAATTTCCATATTATTTCAATGGATACCATAGCAGTACTAGAACAAAAAAAAGAAACTATATCTGAGAATGTGACAGCTAGAGACCTGCTACACTATAATCACAAAATTAATAAAATCCATATATACTTAGCCATTTGTCTTTGAAGAGGTTTGCTGTTTTTCTCATTTCTGTTCATTTTTGTGAAATAAAGAAAAATTGTTTCACTATGTTGAGTTAAATCCTATAGGAATTTAGTGGAATAACTATGGCTTCAATAACTGGTATTTTATAATACTAGTAGAGGATAATAATATTCTCAAGCCAATAGAGAGAGGGGTTTTTTTCCCCTTTTCTCAACAAATCCTAGAACTACTGCAATAAATCATATTTTCTCAGTGTAGTAATGCCAGTATGTATGAGTCAAATGTATCATAGCAAATGCCATAAAAAATGGTAGCTTATTCATGAAACATGATGATTATATATCTTACCAGCTTCAGTCTGACTTCTCTCACTCTGACTTTATAATTAAATAAACACTTACTTAAGATGTCAAGAGAAAGAGGGTTTTTTAATAGAATTTTTTTTTTTGCTCACCTTCTGCTTAATATTCCCCAACACTTACTATCAGCACATTAGAATTATTTTAAACTAGCAATAAGGCATGTTGGAACACATCCAAAGGCAAAAGGCAAATAACTTTTCTCCTTGACATAAGAGGAGGCACACAAGAGAAGGTCTCTGAGATTGAGTCCTACCTTTGACTAAACACCACCTTGACAACTAAACCAAGACTAAATGCAATGTCTACTTTTTTCTTGTACTCCTCCAGGCACAGTGCCTCTACCACCTCCCTGGGCATTCCATTCCAATGCCTGACCACTCTTTCAGTGAAGAAATTTTTCTGGATGTCCAACCTGAACCTCCTCTGCAATAGCTTGATGCCATGTACATCCTCTCATCCTGACATCACTGGTTTCCTGAGAGAAGAGGCCAATCCCCACCTGGATACACCCTCCTTTGAGGTAGTTGTGCAGAGTTATAAGCTCTCCTCTGAGACCCCTTTTCTTGAGGCTTAGAACCCCCAGCTCCTTCAGCTACTCTTCATATGACTTATATATTTTATTTTGTGATTCTATATCCAAGTAGAAAAAACATTTCCATTTTATAAAAGTGTTTGATTCCATTCAAGTTAAAATAGCATTTTCTTACAAAAGAGCTTTCAAAAGGCTTAATATTTTTGTATGGGTTTTTCAAATATAGCCCTAACCTTCACATAATTGAAAAGAGTTTGATCTCTTCAGACTTTTTCTATAGACCATATCTTCCTTTTATATTTTCAGTTCACACACAAGGGGAAGGTGACTATTTCAAACAGATCTCGTTAAAATACAATAATATTGCTTATGATACAGTACCTTGGAGCAGGGGAAAAAAATCTTGAAGAGACAATAATAAAAATAATTTCTAGCCATGAGGTTAAAGTAAACATGGTCTGCAAAGTTAATGGCATTTAAGCATGGTAATTTTATAACAATTCACTTTGCAGAAATAGGTATGTAAGAGTATTTTATGAAATATCAAGTTACACAGTTTGAAGGGACAGCATTACATTATTTTAAAACCAGAAAAACATGAAAACATTCATGCACAAAAAATAATCCACTGTGCACACTAAAAATATTTCCCCTTCCTGCAAAAAAAGCCATGTCTGTTTCATTTCACCATGACAGATGCAATGACCACTGAGCCAGGTTAATTAGATGCAAACAGATTGATAATCATCATAGAGCCATCAGCATCAAATATGCAATTGATGATTAGTAATTTAACATACACCTCAGAAAACTGAATCTAAAATAGGAATGTAAACCTTACAAAACTGTGTCATCTCTAAAACAAAGAATAGCTCATATCTAAGATCCCCTTAAGTAAGAAATAAATCTTGTTTTCTGCCTGGGAATATTAGAATGCTTTTAAATTATTATTTAAAAAAAAAAAAAAAAAAGTGACCCCTAAGAACTTTTGTCCTCCTGCCTATATTCCTAGTTGATAATAACACAACCATGTGATCTATATCTATATCACATGCTGAAAGTATGCCAGTGTTTGAAAATTGTGCTTTCCAATAGAGAGTACAAAATATTTGTGGGATTTAGAAATATTGTATTATTTACATATTATTTAGGAAGAATATATAAAACGTGATTAGAAAGTGTACCTGTGTAGCCTGCAGTATCTACTGACAATAATTATTCCTGAATGCTTTGAGACTTTTTAATATTTTTACTCTTACTTTTCACAGTACTTGTATAAAAGAAAGCTTTTTCTTAAGCTTTTGAATAAATGGAGAAAACCAGTTTTGATCTGACAGACAAGAATTTGACTGATAAGACAATTAAATTGTCACTAAATGGTTGTGGGGTTTTTTTCATTACTTGCTGGTTAAGTACAAAGACAGAACTTCATCTGGGCACTGTATCATAGGTGGGAATAAGGACAAGTAGTATCCTTGGGGAGGAAGCATGTTGCTGGGTATTGATTTCATTTTTGTGGTCTGCTGTTAAATGTCCCTCAGAAAGTGAACCCAAAAGCAACATAATGGGCTCCAAATGGCTTTTATTCATGCAAAATATAAAGATTAGTAACTCATTTTTCAAGACTGTCCCATACAAACTCATGGTCTTAGTTTACCTCCAAAGTGAGAGAGGGAAGGTAGTTACATGATGTCTCAAACTAAAAAGTCAACAACACTGAATACAGTTTACTACTCTACATAAGGTTAATATTGAGCATTTGTGGCATCTGCATGCCATTGTAGATCTGGAATGTCATTAAGCAAGGGGTAGAAAAAAATCTACACAATATTCAGGTTGTGTTTGTTGGAAAAGCGAACATCTTGAAAATGGTAATTGTATTTTTCAAATTTACTTTGTTAGTATAAGAAGTTTTTAGTGAATCATAACATTGAGAAACTCAAAAGTACCAATTATTTCTATATTTTTTGGTTCTGAGTTCAGCTTCCATACATTTTAGTTATCATAGGAAGTTATCATGGCTTTAATGAAACCTATACCTACAATAGTAGGCTAGTACCTGGGTATTCTTGTCCTGTCCAGTTGAATTATTTTTCTTAGCAGTTCACTTGAACATTGCACTGATAACAGGAAGCTGTAATAACTAAATATTGCTATTTTATTGATTTTTATATCAATAAAAACTCCCCTTCTTTTGGGGAGGAGGAAGTGTTTTGTATGTTATATCTAGTAGGAGTGAAATAGCATATGATTTAAAGCATTTAAATATAATTGCAAAATGCTTGCAGACCTTAAGGGTCTTTTCCAAAGAAAATGAATATATGATTCAGTATTTGAAATAACACTTTAATGGATTCCTATTAAAAATTCCATATTTTCCTATGATTTGCAAATCTGAGTTCCTTAGCACATGTTTTTTGAGTTTAGTTACTGCTAAGGAAAATATCAAACAGTATGACAGATTCATTCTTCACACTTTAAAATGCTATTCAGAAGGTTGAAATTCTGATGATTCATAAGATTTAGATCACTGGTAAGAGTCAATATTATATGTTTATGTTGAACATTAAAGGTTTTTTCTAATTTTAAGCTTTTTCTCATTGAAATCCCTTAAATGGTATTTGTTTCATTTGCCTAAAATATCAGATTGAAAAAGATGGAAAGAGGAACTCTTGGTGTTTCCCTCACAATTTATATTTATTATTGTTTTGTACTCAAAATCTAATTATATGATATATAAAAGCAAGGAAAAGAGTTATCTTTGAACAGAACATAAGTCAGGATGCTTTGTCAGTAATCTGAATCACTGTAAGTGTTTTCATAGCTTTTTGTTTCACATACTGAATTACTGCATTTTTTTTTTTGAGGTATCTTCAGCATAGCATGAGTAATTGTACCAAGACCACTTGAAAACATTAACTTAAAACATACACCTTTAGTCTTGGAGGTTTGTGTGTGTGTGACAGAAAAATAGCAAACTGAGCTGAGGTAGCAAACTGAACTGTTACAAAATGTAATGTTTTATAAATTGTAAGATTTTGTAGATTATGCAGACAATCTTTCTCACATCATTTATTCAAATGTATGCCAGACTGGAGCTGAAAATGTATCTCCATTTTCTAACTATTTAACACCATTTCTCTATTTAAATGTAGATCATAACAATTTTTTTCTGTGGTTCTCAATGTGGTGCAGTTTATAAGCACTGAATTAGTATCATCAAAATAAGAAAATTGGAAAGAAGTAACCTATGGTTTCCATTTGTTCACTGAATGGTCAATATACTCTTTAGTGGTCTTTTATATCTTTTGAGAAGAACATCTTGTGAAAAAATCTGTTCAGTTGAGGTGAATAGAAGCAAAGTTTCAATTCAATCCCTTGCAAGTTCCATCTTTTAGAGTTTCTTTTGTTTGCACATTTTGTTTGACTGAATGAAATCTGAATAGCTTACCTTTCAAATAATCAATGGCTTCATTAATCACTCACTGGTATTCCCTCATGCTTTGAGATTTAAATAGTTTTCAGAGGAAAGATCATTAAATCTTCATGTTAAACTGCTTTAGCTCATTTCTCACTGAGAAGTGTGGGAAATGTTGGCATCTTACATAGAGTTCCTCAGGGTGCTATTGCAGGTTAGTCTGGTAAATCAATCTCCAAAAGAACTTTTCATCTTGCAAATTCATGTGACATTATTTAATTCACTATACACATAATTTGCAAAAACTTGAAGTGGCAATACTGTAATAAAATTTCAGCTCTCTTTGATTATCTAAGATTATGTATCTGTATTAAAAAATTAAACAGTACATTGCAATGTATCTATATGGATAATTTGATTGGACTTTGGCATGGTTTTGTTCTGGACCAGATAGCAGTCTTCTAAACTCTTTTGATTTGGGATTTAGCATAAACCAGACACTGTTCCAAAGTCAGACTGAATATAAGATTCTAATCTGGAGAATAAGAGAAGTCAGCATTAGAGAGATGAGTCTCCTGTGCTGGTTCCTCCCAAGTGCAGAGGAGTGGTCGTTAGCACATTCAGTTTACTACTACAGCTGTGATCCTAGTGGGATCTGGAAATGTAGATTCCCACCTCGGACAGGAGGGCCAAGAGGATGGTGAAGAATCTGGACGGGAAGCCTTACGAGGAATGGCTGAGATCACTTGGTTTGCTCAGCCTGGAGAAGAGGAGACTGAGGGAAGACCTCATTGTAGTCTACAACATCCACATGAGGGGAAGTGGAGGGGTAGGTATCAATTTTCTCACTCTCATAACCAGTGACGGGCCTCAAGAAAACAGCATGAAGTTGAGTGGAGGTTTAGCTTGGATATCAGAAAAGTTTTTTTTCACCCAGAGAATGGCTGAGCATTGAAACAGTCTCCCCAGGGAAGTGCTCATAGCACCAAGCCTGACAGATTTCAAGAAGCATTTGGACAGTGCTCTTGAGCATATGATGTGATTGTTGCTAAAGGCCAAGAGATGGATTCGATGATCCTGCTGGGTCTCTTTCAACTCAGCTTATTCTATGACTCTAGGATTCTCTGACAACTAGATTAGCCATAGGAAGAGCTACCTCTGTGTCTACATAGAAGACCCTTCTTGATATGATTACTATATTACTTCTGATTGAAAATATCAGTACTTCATATTTCAATTTACCCATCTCCAAAATGGATCCAATACTCATCAAATTACTGTAATTTAACACTGTGAATGACTGGTAGATCCGAGGCACTATCACTGTTTTAAAACAAAAATTGTATTTTTTTCTAAAACCTCTTGTGCTATGAAAATGTGAAATCTGAGCTACAACAAAACCTTCAAAATTAAGCAATATCATTGATGTAAAATGGTCATCTTAGCTAAGTCTTTATCAATTCAACAAAGGAAATGGCTTTTAGTGGTTTACTTGCACTAAATAGGCTGAAAAAAAGAATCTCTCTTTAGAGCATCAGCAAAAATACCCTGTGTTCACATAATAAATACTAATGTAGAACTGAAAATGGCCATTGCAAGCTGTAGTTAATGTTCTATGTGTACACAGTAGGAATGAGCATTTCAACCCAATTAAAGTCTGAGTGTGCTGTCCAATGGACATGGAATGAAGGACAATCTTTCAGGGAATGAGGGTGAAATTATTGTGCTGGAGAAGTTTGAAACAGTGATTTAGGGAAGTCACAGGGAGGTCTGATAACTTGTATACAACAGTGGGGCATATTAGCCAAAGCATGGAGAGATGAAACTATTTTAGAAGTCATAGAAAGACTCAACCAAGGAAAATATGGGAAAAAAAAAAGAGATGACAGAACAACAACAACAGAACAACATTATTCCTATGTTTTGCGTTAAAATTAACACAAACCTAAAGAAATGAGGGACAAAACCACTGAACACTTCTGTTTGTTGTTTTCTCAGAGTATTCCTAGACATTCTGTGATATCCTGGGCCTCTTATCAAGAAAGCCCCTTTCCAAGAAGGCCCAGAAGCTCCCAAAATACAATTTAGAAGCCATGGCACAACTCAGGAAGCTCTGCTCTAATCCCAGCTCTTACAAAGGTCTCTCCTCAGCACTGGCTAAAAGAGTGCTTGACTCTCCCTAATCAGGGGGCATCTCCAAGAAATACTACAGATACCTGGGAACATCAGGGCATGCTCCTTAGAAGCTGCTAGAGCCACCTCAGGCCCAAATATTTGTACATCCTTCATGAAGTTCCACAAGGGGAAGAGTAAAGTCCTGCACCAGGAGAGGAACAGCCCCATATAAAAACACATGATGGCAGGGACACAACTAGAAAACAGCTTTCAGAAAAGGTCCTGGTGAACAGTTTGAACATGAGCTGTGTGCCCTTTTGGCAAAGAAAGTAAGGAGTATCCTGGGCTGTATTACAAAAAGTACAGCCAGGAGGTTGAGGGACATCATCCCTTCTCTCTGTTAGCACTGCTGAGGCTGCCTCTGGAGTTCTGTGTCCATTTCTGAGCTCCTCAGACAGACATGAAAGGGGCCAGTGAAGGTCCTCTAATCTGATTATGGACTATCTCACCTATGAGGAAAGGTTGAGAGTACTGGGACTATTAAGCCTAGAGAAGAGAAGGCTCAAAAGAGATCTTGTTAATATATACCAGTTCCAGAAGAGAGAGTGTAAAGAAGATGCAGATAGACTTTTTTCAGTGGTTTTTAGTGACAGGACAGGAGTCAATAGACAAAAACTGAAGAACTGAATGTTCCATCAGGACAACGCTTACTGTGAAAGTGACTAAGTGCTGGAACATGTTGCCCTGAGATGTTGTGTATTTAAAGAATGGATTTTACCATTTCTCCTAATTCTAACCACGTAAACCAGCTTAGAACCTCTCGGTAGTCAATATAAAGAAATAAACATGTCTAGAGAATCACTGATATATATATATGTATATATAAAATAAATTGTTCTCTAGAGATACATCTGTCATTTTGTCAATTACATCAGAATCGACACGGTTCTTAGGTTTTATATGAATGCAGTAAACTGAGATGAATTCTATCTCAGCTATCCACATATAGATGATTGAAGTGCTGAAAATTAAAGGAAAGCTGAAAAAGCACTCTGTATTAGGAAAATTCATTTCGTTAAGGTATTTTATTCCACAAGTATTGTCCTTGTCAGTCAGGAGATGCATTGTTCTTATGATCAGTTTAATAATAAAATTAAAAAGTATCAAATGTTTCTCTCTTTAAAGTAATAGAAATAGTTGCTAGGCTGCAAATGATATTTGGCTTTGGAATACTGTTTAGGACAATCCATTGGAAATACTAACTGTATAGTTGTCACTTTCCAAACAAGAAAAAATATGCAAATATTTTTATGTGGTTGTTGGGTTCTACATTTTTCTATGACAATTTTACTCATCTCCCAGACTGAAACTTGACAAATAAAAATATTATACTCTTATACTTCTGATTTTTGTTTTTTGTAGAAGAAGGTTGCTGTAACAGTACCAAAGAAGACATGAATATTATTTTTGCAATCTTAATGTAGGTGGTATTTGGAATATCTGGGTCAAAACTTCTAATTTGTCTGGGTTTTTTTCTTCTAGTCTGTTGTTTCCTTCATGATTCACATAAACATGGTTTCTAATTTCAACAAAAAAGTTATACTATGTATAACATGCATAATACCATACCTTCTTTTTTCATTTTTCATCCTTTGTAGTATTTTTGCACTCAAATCATGGTGGTGAACAAAAACTAAAGAAAAAGAGAATATTGCAGACTCAACTAGTTTGAACGAAACATGCAAAACCAGAGTACAGGGCCCAGAGATTTTAATATTATTCAGTTTCATTGGCTATGATCTCAACATACCAGAAATATGATCCTTCAGAAGTATTCTGCAGAGTCATGTGTTGATAGAACCACATATACTTAAGATGAAGAAAAAAGGCATCTGTAATACGCATGAAGTAAAATGGTAGCAGTCGGTTCAGAGTTTTGGCTGTATGTATAAATAAGAAAGTTGATATCTTAGAAATACTCTTCAGAACCCTAGACATAGTTTTGATCTCAAACATTAATTCTGCAGCCCTCCACTATAATTGCTATAAGTATTGAGAAATTAGGAATATGGATAATAGTAAAATATAGGTTTCTTCACTTAAAAAAAAAATTAAAATCAAGTCATAGATACAGGGATCTGGACAGTCATTAAAACTAACCATCTTTTTCAAAAGTAAAATCTGCTTGGAGGAAAAACTGTTGATACTCTCTAGCCTCTCCAGTTAACCTCCCTTTATGAATACAGAGCAATATTTGAAACCATGATATTTTTCCTGTGTTTCTTACCAACCTACATTCATATGGATTAAGCAGCTATACACTTTTTAAACTAAAAGTCAAAGAAACTTGGTTCCAAGGTTCATTTAAAAACTTGTCTTCCAAGAATTACCTGGCATTTTTTGACACTGTCATATTACTTATATCTTCCTGATCTTTTCAGGCTTCCTTTCATGCTTATTCCTTTTCCAGCCTGTTCTTCTCAATGCTCTTTTGCTTTTGTAGGGCTCCCATATTTCAGTCATACTGAAATAATCTGTAATGCTTATATCAGCAGAATCACTGTTCATATATCAGTCTGTTTGCTTAACTGACTTTTTTTTCAATCCTTATACATCCAGATTTAATTTACTTCTTATGGTGCTTCCTGTAAAAATATGAATTTTATCCTTTTGTACCTTATGAGCGAGATACTGTAAGTATCTAGTAAATACCTATGAAATAATAAATACTTTGCTGCAATTCTGCATGTAAAGTTATCTCGATGGACTTTAAAATAATGTCGCAGAATGAAGCTGAAAAACATCCTTATTCGAAATGAATCAGAGACTTGTATCTCTCTGCATCCTTTCCCATGCATTTAAAATATATCTTTGTTTTTCTCCCGTGTATGCTGGGAAAAATCACCACCTTTATATGAAATTTTAGTACATGGACCTTTGTTTTTAGGTACATCAAAGCCTTATGACACTTATTTCTCCAGAAAAATAAGGCAAATAAATTTGTTGCAGTTTTAGTTTGTATAAATTAATAAATTTTATCACCTGATACTAAAAATGGCTCTAATATAAAAATAAATATTTTAGTCTTGATAAAAGAAATTGGTTTTTAGAAGAAGGAGACAAGCCTTTCATGAACAAGAAATGAGAAATGTTTCTAAACATAGGAAGAGACATGGAAAAAATAGCAATGTCAGAAGCTCAAAAGGCAGAAGATCAGAAAGACCCAAGAAAAGAGCAAGTGAATGGGGGGGGAAAAGGGGGGAAAGATCAGAAGCAGGAAAAGTGAACACCAGTTTGTGGTAAAAGAAAATCAAGTAAATGCTAGCTAATGAATGTAAGACAGGGAAGAAATCATGGTACAGTGTTTTTTGCAGTGCAGTGACACAGTTATGAGCATATAGATAAAAAGGGTGTAGTCAACTTTATCATATATAAGCAGAAAAGGATACACCTAAATTTCCTTAGTCATCACAAAGAGACTTTTCCCATATTTTTATCTATTCTACAAGTCTGTGAGACTAGCTGTAGAGATTATTCCATCAGTATTTCAAGTGCTGTGATATTATTTCTAGATATATCATACTATCTCTAGATACATCAGTACATATAACTAACTACCAGTTCACACTTAATAGCAAAACATTTTTATTGCCTCTAATCATAATGTACACTTCTAGTGCTAATGAACACTTCTACAGGTAAAGCAGAACATTTACAGCAGAAAAAGTCTTGATGGGTGTCACACAGACATGCTGACACACCCAGAAGATCAAGCACTGGCTGGATTTCAGAGTTAAAAATTCGAGTCCAAGCTAGTGTGAAATGATATATTTGAGGTACTCCAAAACAGAAGTGCAATGGAGTTCCCCAATGAATGTACATGTAGATAACATTATGCAAAAATGGGATGGCACAAATGGATTCTGGATTCACTTTTTTGAGATTTGGGCTATAAATCTGACATAATGGAATGGGATTAACTTCATTTGGTTTTCATTCTTTGGTGAAAATATTGCAAAATATGACTGATGACTGTTCACAAAAAAGACTTTTACTTTTGACTTTACTCTTACTCTCCTGACACTCTGCTGCAATGATTTTGTTATTTATGGAGAATCAGATTTATGCTTATCTCAGCAATTTCATTTCTTTTTTTCAAGTACAGATGATTAATTTCCAAACTGCAAAAATTGAAGGGTCTGACAGATCTGAAATATATCTTCATCCCTCATGGTCTGTAACTGTTTCTTTTTGCACTGGTTGTAATTCCCAGAAGTGTCAAAAATCCTTTTGAAAGATAGCAAAATGTCAGAAGTGGTATTAGAAAAATGCATCTATTTCGGGGTGAGACACTGCAAAGTGGCTGTAATCAGTGAAAGCAGGAATAAACAGCAATTGAAGAAAGCAATTATGATCAGTTCTTATGTTCTTTCTCAGAAGAAAATCTGCAGATTGCAGTCCAGTGCCTACCATGGGGAAATACATGTTAAAAAGTAGGAAAAACCTGGAAAAATCCATATCTACATATCTACATATTGTAGAACAGAATTGCTAGTATGATACTCAATATTCAGTATGAGACACCTGATTATTTGTGGTCTATGTTCAGTTGTATTCAACTACAAAGTATGTCACTCGTGCCACAGCAATTTGATGCTCTCACTATTAATTACTTTCTATCCTCTTTTTACAATCCAGTGGTACATGAACAAAATAAGCTACAAACGTGCATTTACTCTTGCTTAGAATGATGACCCAGCATTTCTGCCTTCCAAGTGTAATTTTTGAAAGATGTGTTCCTAGAGAAGGCACTCCTGTGAACAGACTTGTGCCCTGATGGAAAGATGAATGTGGTGGTTTCATTGGGGAAATCCCCGTGGTAAACTGAAGCTTGTCAGCTTTCTAGGAAATAGGTGACAAGGTAGGCACAGTACCTCATTGGCAAACTGGCCTTTATGATTACAGAATGCTTACAAGACCCTTGTCCTCCTCTGTGGATCAAGCTCAGGACTTGAATAGTGCTTTTTAACTTGACTGTTGTTAGTGTAAGGGGTCACAAACCTGTCTGTCCTTCTCAAGGTGTGACGACTGCATGCAGGGTGAGAGGGAGATGAGAAGGGTTGTTGAGCCTCTGCATCTGCGGTAGGTCAAGATTGCAGCACTGCTGCCACTGGAACTGCAGCTTCATCACTTGGTTTCTAAACAGAGGGGAGATGGGAGCCTAGATTAGAGTCAGAGCAACATCACACAGTGAAATCTGCAAGATAAAATAGCAGGTTCCCTGTCTGAAGGTCTGTGCTTATCACTGGTTAACAGGACTAACAAAACGGCTTCTGTTTGCTACTGGAAACATGCGTAAAAGCTACTGCCTCATTGAGTTTGCTTTGCCTGCAGAGAAATGAGAATTTATTTCTTCTAAATTCAGATCTGTCTACTGCTACTCATGCCTCCATCATTCTGACACTGTCTTTCTACAGCGCGTTTCATCTGGAGCCACACTGGTTTATTTAATCAGGAGATTCAGTGAACTGCAGTGAAGGCACTTACCAGTCACTTAGCATGCTGAATTGTTTCACTGTTAACTTTAAGTTCACTTCCCTTATAATCCATGTCCTAGGAATAGTCAAAAGGTTTAAGAGTTTAGATGTTAATACTAGGAGTTTGAAAAATTTATTTCATATCATATTTTAACATCAGAATTACAGATATGCTCACTTGACTTTCAAAGATATTAAGTAAAAAGTTCATAGTCACAGGCCATATATGATTAAATATTGTCAGCAAATAATTTTGAACCACTAATCAGCACTTAATATATGTGTTAAATCTAATGTGGAGATTTACAGTGCTTATTGTGCTTTATGCTTCTGTGAAACTGCCTTATTTCATCCTGATGGATGGAGGTAAACAATGTCACCTTCATATTTCCTTGTGGATGTGCTGTATAAGGAGCTTTGCTTTTTCTTTAAATTTATATGGCTTTATTCCTGCACAGAATGTCATCAACTTTTCTCTACTGGGTGTTGTATTTTAAAAAAAAATAGACAATTCAGCTCACTGCTTATTTCATAAGACTTGGAGAGTACCTTTAAATGTTGGCTTGCCTCATTATGTATTAATGTCCAAATTTAGGTTTCATGGTTTCTGTAGGAAAAAAAACCACAAAACATTGCAGTTTATTAAGTCCATAAATAGAAAATTTAACAGTCAGCTTAAGAAAGGACAGAAGAATCTTCTTATCGGCATACAAGTGGAATTTCTTTCCTACTGTAAACAGAATTTTTTGACCAACTTTTAACGCTACCAACAATTCTAGTTAAGGGATGGTACTTCTAGAATGATAGTATTCTGATACAAGTAGTCAAGTCTTCTTCCAGGAATAATCTATGCCCAGAAAAGATGAACACCTTTCATGCTAACATTAACACTCCTCCATTAAGATTTAGCTTTGGTTTGTAGGGGCTCATTCATTCCTTATGCTGTTCTAAAATTATAGGTTAACAGAAATCTGTTAGTATGCTTATTCCTGTAATGTGAAATGTTGATGTTCCTATGAAAGTTGAAATTCCATGTATTTGGTTATAATTTCTTGATGGTTTGAACTTTAGTCACTGTAAATTGGCACATCCCAAAATAGCACAATTTTCATTTTGTTCCTTATTTATAGCTTGCTCATAATAACAATTTATAGAATAAGGGGCTTATTTTTGCTGTGACATAAAGTCATGTTTTACAAAGGTCAACATCAATTTTAGCCGTGTTTCAATAAGTTGCATAAATTAACTATTTCTAAGTAAAAGTCACAGATTAAAAGGTGACTCCATTGTCATTTCTATAATTAAGAGACTGTCCAAATATTTGATATCCAGAAGAAAAATAGAGCCCTCTGTGAGATCACTGCTTTCTCATGGTTTGTTGTTCAACAAGTCCAGCAGATCAATGCCTGGGGCTGTGAAGAAATTGTTGAAGATCACTAAAAGCATGTGTAGTCCTGCCATCATCATAGAATTGTCCATTGCTTCTGAAGCGATTAAGACAAATTTTTCAGATTGGTTTTATCTTCATCTTCTTCCCCTCATGAAAAGAAACATTAAAAATGTAGAAACACTAGTTAGAATTCTATCCTGAAATTTTAACAAGTAACACAGAAATAAATATTAATGTTGGCTAATAATTGTTATACTGAATCTCATAAGTCATAGGAACGAACTTTTCCTGATCGTTTTTCTGCTGGTCTTGAATGTGACCTGTCTTGTATGACTGGCAGAGGACAAAACAATTTCCAAACTGTCATTTTTGCTAGGTAAGAGGGCTGTGTGTTTGCTCTTTAACAGTCATCATATATAGCTTTTCATGAGGTCTAATCTCCTTGATGGCTGAACAAAACAGATGGCTGAAACTTAATAAAAGGGATACTATGGGGAATACAGGAATTACTTGCACCAAAACTAACTTTATGCTCCCTTATAGGGCCCAGATGAGCTATGATGTGAATGTGAACTCTGAGACTGCAGCCAGATTGGCCTCAAATCCTGGTAAAGCGATAATGCCATTATGGATTTTTTATGGATAACGCCATTATGGATTTTTTTTCTTTTCCACATCTGCCAGCTTGAAAGTCTCCATTACTTCCTTTCACATATTCCCTAGATTAACATGATGTTTTTGCCTCTCAGTGCTGTTACTGTCTCTGTTTCTGGGCTCTTGGGCAAGATTTAAGGAGATTCATCTCTTTGGAGGGTATTGCCACAAACAAAATACATCACATGCATTGTCTAGTTTTGTCGAAGTCAGTCATTACTTTTTAGCTTTTGCCTAATATTTTCACTGAGAAGTTATGAATCCGCAGAGTTTGGGGACCAGAGAATTTCAACTCTAGCACCTTTTAGGAACATAAATTCTGGACAAATGATTTTGAATATAAAAGCTCAGTCTTTTAAAGACCAATTCTGAACACAGAAGAATAATCTCTACCTTCTAGTCTCCATGCAGTTGTCTTGTTTACTCTCTGCAGGGCTTTGGGCCAGAACTGATGCGCTAACTCAGAGATGCCAAGGATGAGCTTTGGCAGGCGGGACCCCATGCATTCTGCTAGGCAGACTCAGGTAGCACCTGAGACCCCATTTCCAGATTCATTACCTGCATGGAAAGCAAACAGCTTTTGTGTCAACAGAGGTTACATCCCAGAATAGAGCAGAGACCACCCTGACACCACAAGAGGCAGGCCATCATTGCAACTAATTAGCAGAATTGCATCGCTTCAACCACTAATGTGGAATGGTAAAAATACTAGGTTGAAGCCTAATCAGAAACCAAAGACAGAACATAAAAACTAAAAGTCAGATTGTCAAAATAAAGGAAAAGAAGAGATCTGGCTTAATTCTGAAACTTCTAGGTTTGTGTGGTATATCAACATGATGATTCTATGGTCACTAGAATTTTATAAAACACATTAGATTATATAAAGTTGTTAGACATTTTCTAGTCACCTAAGCTATTTGTTTCTCTTGGATTTGTCTTTCAGTTGATATTTATTTAATAAAAATGCCTCTTTTTTTTTAATATCTTCTCTTTTGCCTGCTGTCATTTGGCAACCCATTCTAAAATTGCTCCTTTGGCAGACTTTACTGTCAAATAGATTTCAGCTGAACTGCTCAGTAGTTGAACTTGTTAGCAGTAGGAAACTCTATTACACACAAACCAGCAAGACATGATTAGCAAGTGTCTGTCACAGTAGGAAACACTGTCCAAACTACACTTTTCAGCTCCCAGGCAATTTTGTGTGGTAATATCTTTGGTGAGACAGTGCAATTAGAATGGGTACATTTTGAATCCTCCAAAAAATAACTCAAAATTTTCATATGAGTGGAACTACAAAAAGGAAATGTGTAATAGTCTTACACTCTTAATATAACAGAGACAAAAAGTTGTATCATGAGTGGTATAATAAAGTCAATCCTAAAAAGCTTTTATGAACAATCTCCTTGGTGAGTGCCATCTTTGGCAAAGAGGTTGAGTGCTGCTATTGCTGTTAAGATTGCACTCGTTTTGTTTACTATTTTCTCTTAGTTATAGTATTAATAAAAAACAAGACAATTCTATTTTTGAAATATCTTTTTTCTTCTCCTTATGTGAGGTAGATGTATAGCTTAAAAATAAACAATATTTCCTTGAAATGCCTGAAAACTATAACCTGTGAAGTACATGAGTATCATTTTAAGTAAAAATAGTATTTTTTATTGTTAATTACTATTCAGCAAAAAGTCTTTCATGTATTCTATGTTGCATAGTAACACAGAAAGTTTCTGTGGTAAAAGCAAGCTACCTTTTTTGTTTAGTGGACTTTTGAAAAATAAATTCTATCTCTATGACTTAAGAACACGCTGTCACCTCTAAATTGTCCTCTGCATGTGGGCATTTTCTCCAGATTCCATATTTCTGCATCTGTGCACAGCCTTTGATGAGGTCTTTTTTCAGAAAGTCAGCATTACAAAAGTCTATTTCTAAGACCATGTAAACTTATCTACAGATAAGACTGGTTGTAAATGGCAATTTAGAAGAGAAAATTTTGCCTTATGCTGATGATTTTTCATAATTTTTTTTCAAACATGTAATTTCAAAATAAGCATTGAATGTAAACCCTTCCTAGACACAAATACATATTCTGAAATAGTAAAAGTAATTTTAATGAGAAATAAACTTGGTTTAAGGAACACACATAAATAGTAATGTGGTTCTTGGGTTTCCTTTTTATTGTCATTAAGAGAATTTGTTTTATCATAAGACACAACTTGGTAATCTCACCTATTATTGAACTTCAGCATTTTTTATGTGATTAAATTTACCTTTAATATACAACTAAAATTTTATTAACATTTAAATCACTGACTTTTGTAAACTTAGTGTAATGCAATATAAAAAACTAAGCAGGAAATTAAAATTATACTGAGTACAATTTGTTCTATTCACAATTTTGTTTAGTTCATGCTAGCTTCATAGATAAGAAGAAAAATTAACTGTAAGAAACAGTGCAAAGATTTTAAACATATGGGAATTAAAATAAAACATAAGTGTATGCTTTTTTTTCCATGTAAATAATGGGTTATTTCTACTTTCTTATTTCATTAAAGAATAAGAACAAAATCGCTGTATCCAGGCAGCAAGAAACTTTAACAAATTTCTGACTTCATTCTTGTGATTCAGGCCTGCCTGTAGTTAATTTAAAGCTAGTTCACTGTACACTCTGTGATAAGAATAATAATGAAAAGTTGTCAGCCCTAGGAATATCCTGGAACAAGATTAATGTTGCATTTAGAAATTGTGAAAAGTGTTTATTTCACTGAAAAGTTATACAAAAGCCATTTGGGTGCCATTGTTTTGTATGTGAGATTAGAACAAAACAAATTGAAATTGTTTAAATCAATAACAGCTATCAGACATAGATCTGTAATGATGTTCCTAAGCAGTCACTTTAGTTCCTGGGTTCACAGTTCTGGGTTATCAAGAGATGGAAAATGATAGATGGGTATAAATTATGCACAGCTTCTAAGCTTTCTTCTTTTCTTTTAAAGATTTTAAAAATTTACTCAGCTCTGACTTCTGGCTGCCTACAGCCTATTATTTCCTAATCCAAACCGTGACTATGAAGCAGGAGAGTAGAACACGTTTAAAGCAGTTTCCTTTGATGCACAAAGAGTTTCTTTTTCTCCTGTCCTTGTTGGCTGGGATTAAGTCTTCTGTAGGAACAAAAACCTCAGCACATGACTCCACTGCAGAGCAAGGCTCCCTCCAAAAGCTGGGAGAGCTGAACTTCTGTATGCCCTAGGTATTATTTGACAGAAGTGTAGGTTGCCATACATGAAGCTGGAGTGGTGGTTATATAATGGCTTTGAAGTTTCAAGCTTCTGTATTTCTAGAATTGTGAATCCTGCTTAGCTCCACTATGTAAATTGGTGTGAGCTTTGTGCAGTAGCCCATTTTCTCTCTCTCTCTATATATGTATATATATATATATACACACTCACACATAGAGACACAGAGAGAGTTTATATATGTGCACGATCTATATAGAGTATATGGATTATATTTATCTCTATGACACATCTATACACTGCTATGTGACATCTGTGTGTGTCTTGATGTATAGAGATGTATAGATACATATATATACATATGGATAATTTGTTTTCAATTGCCAACATGTTTTTTCTGATTTCCTTTATTATTTGGGAACTTTAGTGTTTTGCCTCCTCTGTTTTCTTTTGCCATGGCCTCCACATTTGTGTAATCTTCTACCATCTATTTTATCACAACTGCTCTTCTCTTGGCTCAGCTGCTTGGTATTTGGCACTTACACCACTGGAACTCTCTTAGGCCTGGATTGAAATGGTACTGTTGGCCTCAGTGTAACAGAAACTGCAGCCAAGATAAAGTGTACAGATATGGGTAAATGATGGTATCCAGAAAAGCATTTAAATTATTATAGTTCTTTGCTATTTATGTAAGTTGCTCACTAAACAGTATCGCTTGGCCATAAACAGAGTTTTTGGGGAATTGGCCAGGTAAAAGCAAATGCCCATCTGAGTGTTTTAAGTAATTTTATAGTTCATATATAAAGAGAAAATACTTTGTAAAATGGACTAATATTGTGGGAAGGGAAATGAGAAATAAATTTTATGTTTGGAACATTCTGGATACTGTGACCCAGAACTCCTTTTCTTATGTCTGCTATCCAAAGTCTGTTGCTGAGAACTTCTCTAAGAGTTTTTCAAAGACTGATGTTTTTCTTCATTATTTCTGTAATTATTTCCCTCTTAACTGACTAAATAGTCTTGAAATCTTGTGTAGAGCTACTAAGGTGTCACATGATAGGAACAATGATTTTTACAGTGTGTACAATCTCATCTGCCTATTCTCATCTGGGAAGACATGATTACTTCACTGTTTCCCAATCCTGCTTTCATTATACAAAGTGGAATCCATTTTCTAAAAGTTTACTGACTTTTGTGAACCAGAGCCTTAATTAACCACACAAAAGCTATTAGTAAACAAGGATTTTTTCTTATTAAAGAATTAATAATCACTTATGCCTTGTTTTCCCCTCTGACTGCAAAAGTCCATTTTATTTCACAGAATGAGCTCTTATAAATTAAGCCAGTGCATTTCTATGGTTGTGCCTCAGATGATTTCTTTGATTTTTGGTAGTGACAGGGAAAAAAAGCCCAAGTAGTGATACTCGTCTCCTTTAAGTTTGCTCTGTTGGCAAGCTGTTAGCTTCAACTGGTTGGTGGAGCCTGCCATGGGAAAACACTGAATCAGTGAAGTGCTACATACTCCATGGGTTATAGCTATGAACTAAATAGTTTCATATCTGCCATTCCTTCACAAACTCCCTTTCTCAGAGTATCTGTCTTTGGAGTATGGCCAGCAACAAAAAACCAAGTTCAGGAAATCACATAGCTAGATAGATGTAGGTGGAGTTGAGATTAAAAAAAAACCCAAAAAACACAAAACTCTCCTTTTTGTCTTCGTGGATTGTAACTATTTGAGACGTTAAATGAATTTATAGACAGAAATCTTCCTTCCTATATTAAAATGATATAAGAGAGGATTAGCTGAACTACTAAGACAATTCACAGGTATGTTCTCACAAGTCATTTTCTTCAAAAGACATATCAAGTAACACATACATTCTTTATAGCATGGAATATTTTATGTTCTGTTCAGTGAGCAAAGTTTGAGCACCAGCAAATAATATAATATTTCATGGTATTTCAGGACACAAAGGGAATTTGGAGGCATGATTCATGATTCATTTGGCCACCTGTAGCTCTCCAAATATGATCTACCCAAATGTCATGAACTGTTACCAGTGGAAAGAGACCTGCACTTCCAGAGGGTGATTTATTTATAACGCTCATGATCTCAGTAAACTACAACAGTCCTAATGAAAATGCTATACCTCTCTTTTCTAACTATAAAGGGAGCCCCAGGTGACTAATTTGAACAATGTGTACATTTTAGCTTTCTAGAATTACAGAATATCAAAAGTAGATCATATGAACCCCAGCTGTGAAGCCCAAAGAAAGTGGAAGTGATTAGACACAAGTTTACACATCTTATAAGTATTCTTCCAGTGCATCTCTGAGTTGATTGGTCTTAAGTATACTGGTAGCTGGTATTTTTTCTGCCTTGGTTGTTTTCTTTTGTGTGTTAACAGAAGTTCATATTTGCTTTTCAAAACCTTAGACTTGCAAACTCGTGCCTAAAAGCGATCAGGTAATAGGCAGCTAGACAGCTCCCAAGACTGGACAACTGCCTTCTACTTTCAGGACAACATGTCCAAAACAGATAGAAATCTCTTAGCAAATCAGTCTCTCAGAAGCTGGGGAAGAGATGGCAGCATAGATGACCGTCTCATTTATCAGGTCTTCTGTCAGCTGATACTGGCAGGATGTCACTGAGGGGATTTTTTGAAATTATTGTATAGCATTCTCTGGCTACACTAACAGAACAGAATATTTTTTTATTGCCTTCATCTCCCTTCACTCTTCCTATGCAGTTTCTCTTTTCTGCTAGCAGTGGTCCTGATGGAACTGAACCACAGTCTTTTCTCAGACACGATCTTGCTGCCCTGCTCTTTTCTGGGAAAAGCTAGCTAATTTCCCATCCATGTCTTAGCTGCTGCACTATCTGGTTTATCCTCTGGTTTATTGTTGTGAAATAACATGAACTAAATAAATTAAGCCTTTCCTTTTTCTTTGTTCATAGAGAGCACAAAAAAAAAGATGACAAAAAGTGGCAGCATAAAAGGGCCCTGGTTTTACCCCAGTTTGGGAATGCCAATACAGATGCACACAGGTGAAGAGATATAGATATATATATATATATAGGTACAAAGTTAACCAGAGATAAAGATGTTTTACAAAAAGTACAAAAATTACAGAACTTATCCACAAGAAAATTAGTTGGAACATGATTTGGTGGTGGGTTAAATTCTGCGCATACACAAAGAATTTTTCCTTCGGTAAGTCTGATTGCCTGAAAACTAGGTACCTATTGTGCCCTGTTTGTTTCAGGCTCCTTTTAACAAAGAAACGAAACAAAGGTGTCCACAGAGTAGTTCATTCTGTTCAGAGGTATACAGGAATTGCCATTGGGGTATTGCAGGGAATGAAGTAATGCAGTAGCATGACTTAAAGTTTAAAAGCAGAATATCATCTGTATGACATATTCACAGGCAAAAAAGTAAACATCTTCTGGAATAAAAGAATGGCACATTCACATATATAAGGTTCACACAACTATGTGAAGTATTAGCTTAAAAAAACCCTGAGTTATAAATTACAGCCCAGTCCTAAAGGTTTATCAACTTAAATGTAAATCAAGTCCTTATTTCAAAACCAGTCTCTCAAATAATTAGTTAATAAGGGGGTTTTTTTAGTTTAAAGAATGCTTCATATCTACTGCTATTCTAACTCACTGTTCAGTATCAAGTAATCTACCACATTTTCAGATGGAAATAGTGTAGCAATTTTTGAGCATTTGCATGACCTTTAAGGTTGTTTTTTAGTATCTGATTTTGCTGTTGATTACTGTGTACAGCACTATCACAATACAGAGAAGCAGCTCTGCAAGCATGTAAATGAAGTCATTTCTCATTTCAGTTCTCCTCTTTCCTTCCAAGTGAGTGGTTCGGAGGAAGAACTTTCGAAAGAAAATAATTACCTAGCAATATGTAAAGCAGACATGCTTAATTCTGTTATTTATGCCACACTATCAATCACTAATTCCACTCTAAAATTTAATTTTAAGACTGTCCCTTATTTTTATATATTACCCATCTATCTTAAATATTGAATCATTATTTCATGTGAATCCTCCTGTACATGCAAATTTTTGCAGGGTTCTGTTTGACTATCTCAGTGCAGAGATCTATTTTCAGTTCAGATCATTAAATGTTTGTGTTTTCTTGTCTCTTAGAGTCCCTCAAAATTCCAGGGAGGTTATTGACAAATACCTGGGGGTTTAACTTTGTTATAGAAAAATCTCAATCAAATTATTTGAAGTTGCATTTAAGACATCTTTGTGCAATAGTGTCAACAGGGGACCAGTAATAATAATTTGGTGTCAGAAAATCAATAAAACACATTAAGCTGGTTTCATTTCCACTTTTTTTTTCCTTAATTCTTGTTGCATTCAAAATTGAAGTCACATAGACAAGATCAAAACCCCAGGAACAAAGCTAACCTTGAAGGCTTTACTGATAAGAACTTATAAACAAAAGATTTAAGATTCAGCATCCAAACTAAGCTTTACTAGTTCTGTAAACACTATTGACTTCTCACAGATTCCTCAGAAATATTTAATCCAAACCTTATTTGTCTTATGAAAATTAAGTGTCGGAGTTGATCCATATTTTCAGTTTACAATATTGAGGTCCATAGGTTAATACACTAAGCAAACTGCAGACTCTGGGGGTTTTATTCACTTTGTAGGCTGTGGGAAAGACAAGCATTTAATTTTTTTCCATCACATGGTCTTGCAGCAGAAGTATTTGTCCTGCATTGAATCTAAATATGTGGTTCTGCATTGCAGTAATATTCAATATCCTATTTAAGTTGCATTCTGTTTCTGAGATAAAAGCTTAGGCTGTGGTATGTGAATTTTCATTTCACTGCTTAACTTCAGGATTCTGAAGGGATAGAAAAAAGTCAAACACCAGTTTCTCAAACTTTTGTTTGGGTTTTTTCAGTTGTCATCATAGCAGGTTATAAAGAAATGCTCTTTTATTGAGAGAAAGCCCAGAGAAAGATGAATATTTAAAGGTACATTTCCAAAATAAAAAATTATTTGTAATTTAATGCCAATGAATTTTATGGGACAAATCTCCTTTTATTTAGCTTAAAGCAGGATGTACATTATCCCACTTCCTGATACAATTTATTTATAAACTATTAATGGTTACATTTGCATTTTCATCAGGGAGAAAAGAGACAGTCATTCCATAGATCTTTCTCTAGACACTGATATATTATTTAATTAAATACCGTTCATGATTTTATACAGGATCTACAGAGTTTTGATGGGAAACAAGAATAATTGCACAGTAATTGTTCAATGGCTATATTTTTCTAAATCACATGTTACTGACTATTTAAATTTTCTATATAAGCAGGTTATCTGTGGCACAAGCATTTACCCAGCTTTAACCTTCTTATGAGCCACCAAGATATTGTCTAATAAAAAATATTTATTGTTTTCTGTGGTGATTTATGTAGATGTTTTATTCTTCTTTTTTATTCATAGTCATGATTACAAAACCTGATTATGGGATCTGTAAAGGTCATGCCCCAGCAAGTTAATTTTGTACCTATATGTTCTCTCGCTCTTGACTGTGGCACCTTGTGACAGAAAGGGACTACAATGAATTAAAAATATCTTCTTCAAAACAGGGCACTATTTATTCATTTAAAAGTAGATAGTGTGCAAAGTAATGAATAAAACCAATAATAGACCGTGAGTATTTTTTTTTTCTCTACTAGCTCCATCAGCTTTCCAGACTTGCCTGTTCAGTGGTGGCTGAGGGAAAATGTCTGCTTCAAACCCAGCTGGAAGGCATCATTGTCCTGTGCTGTTATTTTCTGATTCATTATGCATCTCCAACGCCACCACCCTTTTCAAACCGGCATACTTAAGGGACAGGCATGTTTTGAGTCTAAATGTGAGTTGAGAAATATATTTTTTGCCAGACTTTGCGTTGCCAGGCAGTCAGCAGTTAATAGATTTCCTAAAAAACCTTCCTTCTCCTGTCTGGAACTACTTTTACCTTGACTCTACTTTATTTCCTGTGAAATTTCTTTCCTTCTCTTTTTCTTTTGATTTATCACCATGCACTTACTCCGGATAATACCTGATAGGTAAACTGAGTTTCAGAATTTATTTTTAAATTAATATCCATACAAGTCTATTTTCTCCAAAAGAAGTTGATGGATGACAGTTAAGTTCATGTAATCATATAGGAGGCATAAAAGGATAATGAAAAACTTGTTCTAGGAGTATGATGAGTCAGTATTTCCTATCAAAGAAAATTTGTAATGATCTGTAGTTCAGCAAAAGTAGTTTATATTGTCTTTCAGACTCACAAAGGGCTTTTTCATTTGTTCAAAATTATTTTTCTTGATTTTTGGGCCAATCCAAACTACCACGAATGAAGGGAAGATGCAAATAGACATGACAGAGTGTTTGTAAAAAAGGAAGATACATAGAAAGGAGGTAATGAACACAAAAGCTAACAACAGCCATGATGAAAACTGCTTTGTTTTTTACAGGAGTAAATGGGACTGTAAAATGCTCTTGGGAGGCGAGACGGGACAGAATGTAATGGGTTTCAGATCCACCCCTGTATGAGTTCAGTTATTTGAGGTGGGGCATGACCATGGGATACGAAATATTTATGTGGTGTATGTCTTTCAGCTTCAGACTCCAAGAGCAGATCTTAAACTTAATGCAGGGCCAACCCCATTAAGTTAGGTGACCTGAAAAAATGGGAAAAAGAACTGAAAATCAATCTTCCTGCTCATGTACAGGGAAGGGAATGTGAAGAAGCATAGGAGGGACAGTATGGGAAGTTGTTTATAGATTAAACTGGTGAACAGTAGTGGCAGTGCCTTTTGACGAAGGCAGAAAGGACAAAGCAGACCTGCCAAGCATCTTCAGAGGAAAAAATTAAAATAAGAAATTTACTTTTGTGGTCAGAAGGAACATGTTAGTGACAGACCTTGCTCATGTAAGAGATCAACCTGAAAGTAATTTTCCATATTGTATCTGATATATGACTTCCCATGCAAAGGAGACCTCAGAAATTAACATTTTTACTAGACTTCCTCCAAATTAGATATTTTCTTTAACAAATAGAGATGCAATAGAACAGCAGAATTTCCAAAGTACATGTCCTTTACCTAAAAGCAAGGCTTCTGTCCTTCTATGCTTAGTGACAAAAATGTTGCCTAAATATGCCTATAATAAAACTTTTTTTTTTTTTTTAAGAGAACTCACTTTGGCTAAAGAGCAATTTCTAGGAAGATTTGCCAGCATTGCTTTTTCTGGTTTTATTTGCTTGGAGTTTTTTTCTCATGAAAGAAAACATTAGCACATAGTGCACTAGCATGTAAATCCAAAGCTTTAAAGAGGGCACCACTGCACATTCCTTGTACACAAACGTTGATGTTTCAATTAGCAATAAACCACAAACTGTTGCCACGGACTGCAACCATCTGGTGAACTCTTAAAAAGAAGAAATTAACATCTTGTAGATATATAGAACTTCCTAAAGAATAGTTTCCTGGTGCAGAAATGCTCAGTTTCAAGTCTACCTCTTTCATTTATTTCTTGTAAATAGATAAAGTAAGTAAATGAAATACTAACAATGCAATAGGAAATGCAATATCAGAGGTGACCCTTGATGTCTGAGAATACAGGTAGAACTCAGGCAGTGCTCAGTTCTCTTACTAGAAGTTAATGGTACAAGCATATTCCAGAAGTAAATGTTATTGAATAGACCTAATCTCTTCTTACAATAAAATGACACTTTGTGACTATGGGATATAAATGACATGGGGCTATGGTTGCTGCCTACTACAGGAGCAGGTTGAGAGTACTTGCACAGATACACTTCTTTGAATCTGTTAGAACCATCTCTAAGTATTCAGAGAAGCAATTGATTATTAGGGTTTCAGAGTAAACATAAGTAAACATAATGCTAATTGTTAACATCTTAAAGCCTATGAAAGAATTGTTCAGATAAACTGTAAACTCTCAGTGGAGGTTAGAAAAAAACTTCTGTTAGGAATAATATAGGTACAGTTCACCCTGCTTCATCCAAAGATGACCTATATGAGTTTTCAAGTGCTTTGCAAATTCTGTGGCTTTAGATAGCATTCTTCTGATGGACCGATATAGAAAAGAGAAAGAAAGCTAAAATCCATTTCAAATTAAAAAGGCACAAAAAAAGCTAGGAAAAAAATGTCTCAAGAAATAAAAGAAATAATACAGAAAAGAGAGAAGATCAAAGCAAACCAATACCTTCTATTTCATCTGTGTCTTCCTTATTTTTCTTTATCTTGTCAGGTGAGAAGATATCCCATTATGTTGTTGCAATACTTCTGTAAGTACACAAGTTTACTGTATTTCCCTTCTATCTTTATCAAAAGTACTTTAACAGAGGAATTGTGTATTCTTTTTGGTTTCTGAAATACATCTTCAAAAATAAGCAAGCCATTATACTTTAAGGTGGAAGGCTTTCCATGATCTTCTCTCAAGGTTAGTCAATAAGCTAACTGAAGCACTATATATGCAGCCATAGGAAAAACAAGAAGGATTTATAACTGGCAAATATATTTACTTTCTGTAAAATCTAAGTTTCATTTATTATGTTTTCATAAAACCATTTCAGACAAAGTGAAGCCATCCAGTTAGTGGCGTCAAAAAATAAAGACTTATTGCTAGTTACTCCAAGACACCTCATCTTGTCAGAAATCTTGAAATTTATAAAATCAATGTTAATTGAAGTATTTTAGTTTTATTCCATCTCCCCACCATTTGTAAATTTGCTCACCTTGCAGATTTTCCTTAACTGGAATCAAGCAAGACCAATATGACTTCAATCTCTTCAACTACTACTTCTTTGTGCAGCATACTTTATATTTTGAATGCGCTGATATCCATGCCTCTGCTACTTTCCCAGCCTTGAATGATCACCTGATGGTTCAGTCCAGTGAATCAATGAATCTGTATAATCAGGATTATATAAAATATGCATGCAACAGAGAATATAAAGGAATAATTTTTTTCTTTTTCTTTTCAGTTCAGCTTCTACTTCAATTGAACAAGACTACAAAATAAATTATTAAAATAAAAAATAAAAAGGAAAATTGACAAAATGTTTGGGACAATAACAATGGAACCTAGTTTCTAATATCCAACAGCCAGTTTTTTGCTTCATCTGTGAAGCTGAACTGCATGCAAATCTTTAATAATAGCCACCTTCAAAAGACATCTTCATTTATGCATCTGCAGTAACAATACAATAGCTGTGTTCTGGAGTTCTTTTAACAATAGCTTCATTCAGTGATCCGTGTGTTTTTTCTAATTAATTATTTAAATGTTCTGTCAGGTGCTGCAGTTAAGTCTTAATCATTTTGTAAATAGAGGAATAGAAAGAGAGTTTAAGTGACACAATCACATCAGAATGCATTAGTGGTATGATCACGAAGAGGAAAGACATGGGTGTATGTCCAGGCAGGTTTTGTGACATCAGTGCCTGTAACAATGAACTCCAGAGGAACTTTTTAAGTCTGTCATTCAAATATGTTGGATTCATCTAATGCCAGCTGAGGAAACATAGTACAACCATGCTTAATGTTTCAAAAACATTATAAATTCTTATAACATTACAGAATTGTGTATCTGTTGACTCTGATTTAAGCTTGCACTTGTGTGCTGAGACCTAAGACCTTTCGGACTTTTTTAAACTGGCACAATTCTTTTCAAGAGAAAAAAGGATCGCTATTGAAAATATTACACAACATATGACATACAGAAACACTCCTGGGTCAAGTTCTCTACTCTGTTGTTGTAGAGTTGATGTTTCATCTTTAAGCCTCAGTTTTCTGAAGTCAGAGTCCTCTCATGAATCATAAACTTCCCCAATTCAGAGTAAGTTATATCATTAAACATATTGGCAGAACTACTTATTATTTTTATGCATATCAATGTGTCACTTAAGACTATCAAATCAGTTTGATACCAAATGCCTCTCAGGGAAGGAGGGGCACAGTCTCTGTCCCAGAAGTCTGCAGTCTGACTGGGTAAAACAAACAAAGGACTACAGAGAAAATATGCCTGAAGGTGAAAAGATTTTCTCAGGTCCATGAAATAAGGTAGTGGCAGTAAGAAAAAGATTCTAAGCTTTCTGTTCCCAGTCTTATGAGCATCTTACCTATTCTCTAAATAGTTCTTCTATTTCTTTTCAGATTTCAGCAGGAGATTATAATTTATATTCAGATCTGGTACATGTAAGTAGAATATTACTGACTTGTAAATAAACTGAGATAGGAATTTTCCTGGTGCATTACAGTATAAAGAAAGATATAAAAAAATACAACACTTAACAAAACTTGATTTGAACAATAGTCTCACAAGTTCCTTTGTTTCTTCTGAGATGCTCATACAGCTGTCAGAACCTGTAATGTTACTGAGCAATGCAAATAAAAGAGAGCTATAATTGTGTTTGCCCCAAATAACAATAAAAGATCAATATCACATCCTGCTTGAGTGCTGCAGTATCTAACACCACAACCATTGTTGAAAGAGAAGTGTTATCTTCAGAATTATCATTGCTCTCCTCATGAAATGAGGCAAAAAAACAAGTCTGTAAAACTAAAAATGTTTAATTAAGTGCAAGAAAATCTTGTGAATAGCAAAATTCTCAACTCACAAAAGAAGGAAAGTATATCCAGCATTTTGCTCCATAAAACTCAAGACAGCCAGTATTAGGGGTTTGGAAATACAGAACCAGGTTCAGCCTTTAAATTAGAACACTTACACCAAGACTACTATTG
Source organism: Hylia prasina (assembly GCA_013397195.1). NCBI lineage: Eukaryota > Metazoa > Chordata > Aves > Passeriformes > Sylviidae > Hylia > Hylia prasina. Next base: position 557,490 of record VYXD01006933.1, read on the forward strand.
TGAAGAAGGAAAAATTGTCAAAATATGTCCTCTCTATTGTTGTGTTCCGTTTTTGCAGGGGTCTTTTACATATAAGTGTGATAAAGTACTGGAATGGCCTTTCCAGGGATGTGGAGGAGTCATCATCCTTGGATGTGCTTAAAAAAAGACTGGATATGGCACTCAGTGCCATGGTTTAGTTGAGGTGTTAGAGCATGAGTTGGACTCAATGATCTTGAAGGTCTCTTCCAACCTAGTGATCCTGTGAATTCTGTGAATATCTCCAAACCGTACCCATCAACATTTAGAAACAACCTTCACGTCCTCACTTTTATGAATGTGTTTCAGAGTTATAAAGAGATAAGATCCCTTTACACTACATAAATGGTACAAAGAAGCAATTGGCCATGCATGTTGTTATGGTAATGTGGTGACTCTAAAGAAACCAAACCCAAAAAGCACATAGTTACGCTATGACAATGTTATCTTCATTATCGTCTTTGATTATGGCCTGGTCTGGTCCTTTGCTCCTTTCATTTGCAGTTAAACACTAGGGTGAAGGAGAAACATTTCCTATTAATCTACACATTTATGGTTTAATTGGAAATGTGTGGGTCATGGGACAGAAGTCACAGAGGTTAGGAAAGGTGTTTCTGCTTTCTGTGTGCCTGGTGAAGAGAGGAATGGGTTCCCTGAGTCCCAGAGCTGCCCTAAACTCCATCCTCCAAAACAAAGAAAGTTCCATTCCAATTGTTTTCTTAGGACTTCAGTAAAAGTTTGCATATTGTTTTTAATGTGTTCGCCCTAATCTGGCCAAGTTTAGAACATTCTGTCCAAGGATGGCTCCCAAGACTCCCTCGCAATCCCATCAGTCAGCTAGGTAGCAGGCAGTAATAAGGGAAAAAAAACCCCACACTCCTACCTGTGCTTCCCAAAATGCTAGTCACTACTTGTCCAGCACTTCAAAGCATGGGAAATCTTTATGTTGTTGTGACATTTCAATGCATTTTTTAAGAGAAAAGTTTCATATTCATTGCCCACCAGGAAAAGCTTAGAAAATTAGAGATGTTATCTTGAAATATTGAGTATGATTTCCTAATGTTGCAGTAGTATGCTGACCCCTCAAAAGAAGACTGAAGATATCAGCATGGGGAATTAACGTTTATCAAGCAATGACATTTAAGTAATGTGTGAAGGAAGATATATTCTAAGTTTATGCAAAAGCCTTCCTTTTTTCTCCAGACCCTTTGATCCTCTTTCCAGTCAGTATTGAGGTTGCTTTCTAATAATAATCTAAAACTCTATGTTGTTGATTTATTAGCTATTTTATAGTAAGCTTGCTTAGATTCTCAATTTGTAATGTTTTATGGCATTTGATTTTCTCAGACACAAGAAATGGAAAAATATTTCTTACATATATGATTCCCATGTTTCCTATACTTTTTCCTTTTTAAAACCTTAACCTCCTTTTAAGCTTTTATTATGTTTACTTCTTGCTTGTTTCCTCTTCTTTTGTCTTCCTAAATCTTTTTTCCTGTGTGTCAGTCCTTTGACTCTGTTACTCTTCCTATTTGAAGTCAAAACCAGCAGGATTCCTCCATCTTCATCCCACTCATTTCTGATTTTGACCTTATGTTTAATTCAAACTATATTGAGTCTTTCATGAGCAGACATGAGATCCAGTCTGGGTTAGTCAACACATCTAGATCACAGATGCTGCAAATAACGATGTGAGCAAGACTCCAGGTCATGTACCCTCACAGTGTGCTACTGAATTGAGGCTCTTTGATGCTGATATGAGACCAGTTAAGAATGCTAATAAACCCTGAGTTCTACAGCCAATAGTGCGTTTCTCCTCATCCTGAAATATGAACTACTGTATAATCCTGGTCCACCTCCCCTCACCCTCACCCCAGACATTTAGACACACAGAAGAAATTGAATAGTTGGAGATGCTCCTGTTGCACCCTCTTGACCTTGGCTAGAGAGAGCCCTAAGAGAAACATGGACAGAGAAATTTGGGATGTGAGAAAGGCATCATAAACTGAGTCCTAGAGATTGTCACCACTGCATGGAAGAGTTCAAAGGATTTGTCAGGTGAGAACAAATATGTCTCCAGGGCTGCCTTTTTCTGCAGCTGAGGCTTTTTACTCAGGGCACAGGAGTCCTCTTCTAAACTCAAGCCTGCAAAACTTCTTTCTGAGAGATCAATCTTTTAAGTCACGCCAAGCAGGAACAGCATTTCCCAAATTTTATATGAACAGTTCATCTTTGAAAGGCCATGGTTAAAAGCCACATAAGTGATTGAAGGCAGTGTCTTTACCTGAGACTGTAAACCAGAGAGGACAGGATAATACTTTCTACCCTGACTACTGAAGTAGGAACACTCAAGAGAAATAAAGAATTTCAGGTAAAAAAGATAAACATTATTAATTATATAACCCCAGTGGTCAGAGTGCAGATGGGAGTTCCAGCCCTCTTTATTACTACATTCTTCATTTTAATGCAGAGAACTTAAAACACACAAAAACATTCCTAAGAAACCAGAGTACCAACCTCCCAACAAATATGAAAGCCTTAATCTTTCCATGCCCTCTCTGATCTTGAGCAATTTGCAGCATAGAACCATCACTTCTAGGCAGACAAAGTTTTCCACTACTTCCTTAAAACGTTTTATTTAGGATCTCCTCCGTCAGTTGTCCTTCCCATTTGAAGCTATGAGTTTCAAATACTTCAGGCAGAATGAGGACACAGGTCTGGCTTGCCCTTAGTAAATGGAATAACTCCTTTTCTGAACAACAACCACAAGTGCTTTTTTCATCCACTTAACATATATTAGGAACATCTAGGTATAAAATAATATATACCAGATAAAATCTCATCAGAAATTGAGGCATAAAAATACCTTAGTCTTTGTTCCCTTGTGGAATTAAATGGCAGAAGGTGGCAAGTTTCAGAACATGACATGCTCCTCCAAATAAACAGCAGAGCACCTTCAAAACCCAGATTTGAGTAGTGATGTAAATGTAACTGAGCAGCAGGTAGATTACATTTCACAATTTTAATCCTAAATTGTGCCTGAGTATTTCTGTAGACGAAAAAGTCTCTCAATGCAGCTGTCTGTAACTCAATATATTAAATACACACATTTCTTGTAAGAAGTGAAACCGGATAAATATATTCTCCAGTGACAGCTGGGTGCCAAGAGATTGGAATTGGCACTTTCCACACGAATACATGCATTCCTTCAGAGCCATTGACAGAAAGCAGCAGGCAGCAGGACTATCCTGGTTGTTGCCCTGGCAGGCAGGTGGCTTGCTTGGCTGACCAGCTCCCAATCTGTCCCTCTGGGCAGCCAGGGAGACAACCAATGTGTTAGCTCGCCAGCTTCTTGGCTGTCTGAGTGGCAGATGGACTTGCAAGCTGCCTGGCTGGCTGCCTGCCTAGCCCTACGTTTGCCTGATGGCTGATTTACCTGCTGCCCAGCTCCCCAGATGCCTAGCAGGCTGCCTGCCTGATCATGGGTGAGGTTATGGGCCCAAAATAGTTTGTTCTGTAAAGCAGGAGACTGCAGTGTTGGTGTTTTGTTCTCATCCAATCTGGAATGTCCCATGAAGCAGAAATTCCCACCCCAGCAAGTTTTGTAATCAGTTTACAACATTTATCCATGTATTCTGTACATGGCAATTTAGACTTCTTAAGACTGAAGAAACACCTCACTGGAAATGCTCGCATAGTATGTGCCTGACTTGTTTCAAGTTCTCAGATTACTTTGTACAGATTTTCTCTAGCAAAGTCAGAAAAGATTTTTAGACAGGCTTATAATGTCATATTAATCAGTGGCTCTATTTCTACTGAATTAAGCTACAGCCCAAACCATAAAGTACTAATAAGCTCTAATAGAGACCCATGAAAAATCATAATGATTATGGTACTGGATATGTGGCCAATATAATGTGCCAAGTGGATTGGACCTTCTCTAACTTACAAAAAATAAAGATATAAATTTCTGTTTGTCATAAAAATGGCAGGAGTCTGCCTTTTCTCAGAATATCTTACCTTTAATATTCCAATTTCATTTTAATCACACTTTCCTAAAGATTTCACTCTGCTTAAATAATGAAAAAAGGTGTTATAAAAATTGCATGAAATCAGCTTGCCCCAGGACAGGTTCTGTTGGATGTAATTACATATGCTTCAACAACTGGAGCAATGTGTTGTGAGAAAGGCTTTTAAGGTGATGGAAGTTAATTGTACAGGTTTTAAGGTAAAAAGAGAGTGGAGAACAATGACCAGCACACTGAGAAGAAGCCGTTCAATTTCTTAAAGCTCAAGAGAGTAAAAATGTTATTAAATTATAAATGGGGGAAAAAAAAAAAAAAGAGCAGTAAATAGATGATACACTTTATCATATCATAGAGGAAATAAAAGGAGACTCTGACCTGGTGAAAAGTATTGTACTCTGGGAAAGACTGTCAGATACAAAGTTCTTTATGATGTACCCACATATAAAATAGGACAGTTGCCTATAAAGAAGGCTGTGATATTTCCCTGATGACACTGCTTTAGAAGGCAGTACAATAAGAAATACTTTTTTTTTTTCAGTACTGGTAATGACAATACATCAGAATTGAAGTCTGAAGCTAAGGAAAACATTTAGACTTCTTTTTCCCAGCTGGAATACACAAAAAATTTTTAGAAGGATTCTCTGGAGGCATTTCTCGAACTGTGAACTTATTTTCCTAAGATATGTCAGATAGTCACAAGGAGGACAAAGGGACTGTGCATGTCTCTAAGTAGTTTATTAAAATTAATAAATATGTCAAAGACTCTATAAATGTTCTCATCAGCTTATACTGTGCATATGATACAGCAGCTCTTTAAAACATAGAATACTTGGTGTATAATTAATGCTGTTCTAGTTTCTGAAAAATAAAATTTTCACTTCGTATTGACTTCCAGATATTTGGGTATCAGGCCTCCCATTATGCAGGAGTCACTAGAAGCACAGTAGGTTGTTTTATTAAGCATCATTTCTTGAATTACAGCCCTTGTTCAAGGATATTGCTACCAGTACATTAATTGCTACTAATAAATTAATTATATTGCATTGAAATACTTAATAAAATAGATTCACACTCAAGGAGTGAAGGATTATTGTTGAATTTTAATATTAGATTCAAATACATCAACTTAACAGCTTAGTCTTTCCTACTCTACGGCCACTTGATTTTGATGAGCTGGAAGCATGCTGAAGTCCTACAGACTGCTTAAAAAGACAGCAACATTTCACATGAGAGAATACAAAGAACAATATGCCTTTCACCCACAAATCTAGCTGACAGTACATGGAAAATCTTTAATTTATTTCTTACAAAAGGTTCTTAATTCTTACCTCTTCTCCCCAGGGATCTCTGGCTTCTCCACGACTTGATTTTTTCCAGGTCTAGTCTGTTCTTTCTTCTAGCTTAAGTTTTATCCTTTTTCTCATTACTGGTATTGCTGTAAATAATCTCAAAATCCGATTTCTTCATTAGGGTACACAGCATGTACCCTAATGAACATGTCTTAGGGTCTAGTCCCTAAGAGCTTCTGGAGCAAAGTTAAAGTATTAATGCCCAAATCCTGAAATAAAGTGCCCCTACACAGGGCCAGCAGCCTGCCTTTAGTCAGGTCAGAACATCACAGCTGAGGTGAGACAAAGCGCCCAGAGCGCCGTGACTGGTGGGCACTGGAAAGCAAGTCTTTGTTACAATACTCAATTTTGGCTCCAAAACTCTTCTTATGTCATCTTTTAGGAATATATAGTCACTTAGAGATGCTCCTCCAAACAACCAACTGGGTGAACTATAAAGATGGGCTTCTTCCCCCACTTTCATAGTTTGAGTCTGGAATTCTTTCCATATGACTGAACGCCCAATGATATTTTTTTTTTCTCCATTTGTTTAAATTGTAGTTCCTCTCCCATCCTTGTCTTGGCAAGATGAGTGATTTGTACTCCAAAAAGTTCCTATATATATGTATGTTATCAAAGTCAATAAAATACCAAAAAGTTGAAAAATTTAGTATATCCAGTATCTGAGCCTGAAGAGGCAAAAAATAGGTAGTTTATATTTCTGCTAGAGCAATCAAGCAGATAGAACAACTTTCAAAGAATAAAGGATCCAATCTTATAAAGATTACTTCTTTTTTATCAGGATGAACAACTCGGTGGAGTTCTGCTGCCTATTCAGTTTCATAAAACTCTTATACAAATGTTTTATTCCTGGACTCAACCTAGATGAAAATAACATTCTGGAAAACATTCTCTCCAAGGTATATGAAAGACAAAAACATCCATCCTTTGATGCCTCTGCAAACTACCTTACAGGTTCACAAGATACTCATCAGTTTTGCATTTTTCAAGTTTTTTCTTGATTTTGGAGAATGTTCATGTTAAAATGGAGACTACTTTGGTGAAAAGCTGGAATTCCAATTGTGAAAAAGTGATAAGGAAGAAGGGCTGATTATCACAGTGATACAGCAATCATACCTAGAGATTTTGATTGTTATGCCTCAGTAAAGTGGATTCATGGTCACAATTTCTGAGCCACTTTTTCAGTATTTGTGTGTGTTTCTATATAACATGTCCAGCTGACTTGCATCTTCCTCATGACTGTCATATCAGTTCACTGGCTTATCTTCCTGATATTAAGAGAATATCCTCCCCTAAAGATATACAATTTTTCATGAACTTTTGGCTACCATAATAATTTACTGGTTCACTGAGCTTATTCTGCTTGCTGACTTTTAGTTGCACCATAGAAAGCAATATGGGTATAGAAAAGTCACTAAAAATGAAAAATAACAGTTAGAAGTTCTAACAAAATACATTTTATAGATCATTGATGCTTATTATGACAGCACAGTAAGTCACAAGCTCACTATGTTGGTGTGAAGCTATGCAAAAACACAAGGACACAGTGCTGTTTTCTCTCTTCACTGAATGAAAGGCAAAAATGAACATACTACCCTTTGGGAAAAATGTCCCTAATAAACACAATGTTGGCATTAAAATATGACAGAATGACAGGCACAAAGAAAAAGAAAACTTGAATCATTCTTACTGCATGAGACATGTTGAAGGTAATGTATGAATAACCCAGAGAAGGTTATGCTAGATAAAACAACTTAATTCATCTTTGTCAGTTTATGTTTAGCATGCATGTTGATTCCGCTCAACCTTTTAGAAGTTAGTATTTGAATCCATTGGAAACCTGATAGATCCATTAAAGGCACAGGGATTATCAGTAATTTGTTGAATACACAAACACTTTTTACCTTTGAAGCTGATTCTGTAATAACTTATACTTCTTACAGAACTCATTCATGAATATTTTGTTAGAAGTTTTCCATATTTAGTCTAAATTTTTGAACTAAATTTACTTACCAGAATCTCCAATGTTTAACCTTTCATTTTGTTATGTTTTGAAATGCATCTGTAACAAGTGAAACCTTTAGCGTGGTAGCCTTTTATTTTAAACTAGAAAAAATAATGTATGTGGAAATCCCATGAGCAAGCTGTCTCCAAAATACAACATGCTGTAACATACACCATTGAAACATTGTGCTATCAATTTTATTTCATTTTAGTGGCAGATGTTCAGATGTTCTATGTACTGAAATAAGCAACACAGAGAAAATAAAGGTGCAGAGAGTGTGCCCAGCCTGTAGCTAATCTTAGTAACCAGAACCCACTTCTGAAAGCCCATATTCATTTAATCCAGACCGTAAACAAAAGGCAATGTCCAATCATACAAAATGGTTGTTGTTTCTCCACAAGCCTGTGTGGAAACACATTACTGTTCATTTAGCTGGCAAAGAATCATCATAGTACATCTTCAGTTACAGGTCTAGCTGAGAAATACAGCTATAAATAAATAAAACCTCTCATAATTCAGACAAAAAGGGTTTCCTTGCAGAATAAGGAAAAGCAAGGAAACAACAAGAGTAGCCATGCAGTGAAGTCATATATATGCTCTTCTAAGTGATACCCTTTGTATTTTTGGTGGACACTGAAATCTTACTGAAACATCAAGTCCCTTCTTTTTTCAAAAAAAAAAAAGTATGACAAAGTGTTTATATTTTCACTGACCATGAGTAAATTTCTTCAGCCAGTAATTTAGTTACTTTATCACCTAAAAAGCACTAGAGGCATTTCAAAGCCATTAAGCTGCTTTTTATCTCTCTCCCTCAGTCTCAACTTATACTGAAGAAATTTATGTCAACTGGAACAGCTTTGACGGGGAAAACTGACCAAGTATCATCTGATGGTTTGCTGTCCCAAATTTGCATATTCTGTATGACACTCAGCAAGAAATAGATAATTTAAAGTTAAGTATCCCAGTGTTAAAAAAAAAATCAATTTTGTTTTTGCTGGACAAGGAAATGTTAATCTGTCATAATAGTACTGAAAAAAAAAATAGTGTTTTGTTTCAAACATCTCCAACATATTTACCATATGCAAAAGGGTGATCTTTTTATTTCTCCCTTGAGGCAGAAAATTAAAAAAAAAAGAGTATTAGAAAAACAACATCCTTTGAAAAGTTTACCTCCACGTAATTTTTCTTCACTTTGAACAAATTATCTCTGTTCTACCTCCCTTATACCTATATCTTACTTGATCAGCAAGTTGTAATAAAATAAAATTAAACCAGACAAGTTTCTTACTGATGTTATCTCATGGTAATGCAGAAAAACCCTAAAGCCTTTATGTACCCTGACATACATTTTATTTAAACTTTCCTCTATCCTCATTGTTTCATTCTAGCAAAGGGATGAATAGTGCTACTCCTTAATATGGGTTTTATCCATTTCATAAATAAAATTAAATACAAAATACAACACACAACACTTCTCTTTCTGTTTTGTGGTTTCAGGTTTTCTTCCTCCCTTCTTCAGTCCTTAGTTAAAACACATGCTCAGAAAGTAATAAATAGATTTCTAAATAGTTGTGATCAGGTCTTTCAGAAACCTCTTTCCTAGCTTCTCTTGTTACAAAAGGCCTTTCCACTTTAGAGCATACCAGAAAATTTGCACTCTTTTGACCATGTTCCTTTAGTGTGAGAGTTGTTGAGAAGTCAAGAGTATATGCCTGGAAAGCATCCACTGAATAAAACTAATCCAAATATCAGTGTGTTCATTTTAAGCAGAAACCCCGTTCTAGCCCTGAGAAGCTGTACAAGTTAAAACCAATACCATTAGCTTTCACAGCATCAGCATTTCGTAGCAACTACCTCTTTCACAGCTGTCAGTAGTGACAATAAATACAGAATTAATTTTTAAGGCACCTAGGGGGCAGAATTAGCAGTAGGTGGATCTATAGAAGTTGTTAAAGCTGTACCAGCTCTAAAAAATAAAGAAATTCTGAAAACCTGACAATGCCCTTGAAGCATTTTAGAACCGTTCCAGCAAAGGCATCTTTATCTAGAGGTAAGCCACTTGTTGTCTTCAAAATGTACTTTTCAATTCACACAAAGCTTTTCTCACATGTTTTAAAGAAAGCAGCCTATACATTTACACCAGCTCCCCTTTCGCAGTCAGCTCTGGGCTTCACCTCTTCATTTCTGTGTCCATAGTTTCTAACCCTGCAGTATGGAAGCCATATCAGTCCCTAAGAAAGAAATTAATGGCTAAGTGTTACAATGTCAATGTGGCAAACCATCTACATATTGTTGGATTTCCATGGCCTGACTTTCTTTAGAACAGTTAGACTTTGTGCTGCATGAGGAAGGTCTGAGGATGCTCTGGTGCTTTTGTAGGCAGCATTGGTGTGGGGCAGGTGCAGCCTGTGCTCCCTGTCACCAGGGAAAAGCAGAAGTGATGCTGCATTCAGGCTCCAGCACTATTCATTTTGGTGGTAAGGATGGTTTTCACCCGTGGAATCTCCTCTATTTAAATTGAGTCATTTATCTTCAAAACAGTTTAGATAACCTTCTCAAACTATTGGAAGTAGGTGTAAATCCATGAGTGTTGTGGCATAAAAATGATTGGAAATCATTTAATTATGCTACTTGAAGCAGTCTCCACAGCAGAACCTCCTTGCAATCAGCACAGTAGAAATACCTTCCTCTGAAATTAGTATCCTTAAATGCAGGATATAAAAATCAGTGTCAAGCAACTATTAATATGGACTCTTACATCACTAAGCCTCTCAGTGCCTGCTCTGCTGTACCAGAAAAATCAGGAATTTCTTATGAGGAAAGATGAAGTTATGGAACAGAGAGTGCTTGGTCTTGAGTTATATTGATCCTCAGTAGCATCAGGTAGTTTTCATCAGCTCTTTCAGTTTTCAGGCTGCAGCCTGAGAGTATGTCAAAAGTTGCTCTTTGGTCACAATCAATTCACTGCTTCTAAGTTTTTCTCAGGACCAAACATTTAATTCATAACCCAAAGTAAAAGTTTCATTTTGATAGTAAAATAGAATCCTGTGGGATGGGGTAGAGTACTAATACATTTGTCTACACATATCCACATCAGTCTGTAAAATAAATATTGTTTGACAATATCAGGGGTTTTTTGTAGATAATATTGGCGTTTCAATTTTAGCTTTTTATTTCCTTATGTTTCTGAAATTATCACTGACATATCAAAAAGCTGTTTCATTTCTTATTAGTAGAAAAGCAACAAGAGAATGTAATTTGGATCAGTATGTTGGATAATTTTCCATTCAAGTAGGAGCAGCTTACAACGGTGAACTAATTTTCCCAGTATGGACTGCAGATGAGTGATAACCAAGCAAGGAATTAGTTATAAAGGCCAGTAAACTATGTTTCCATGCAAAGCTTAGTGAGTCTAAGATATCATTGCCACCCAAACAGAGGTCTCCCCTTCTCCACATGTATTTTAGTTCCATTTTCACAGTTCCTCTCCTCCTTTTCACAAGCTCCAGGACGCAGTAAAGCTTTCCTGAAGGTCATTCAATTCACAGTGTAGAAAAAACCTTCATCTTTTGAACCGTCTTTGAACCATAAAGCTTTTGAAAAACTTTATGTGAATTGAAATAAACCTTTATTCTCTGTTTTTTCTGTACTGTCCTTTTGCAAGGTAAGTGGATTGGATTAGCACTCAGTGAAGTCCAAAACTGATGCAAAGTATGCAGCAGCAGCAGCATGTGGTCAGGAGTGGGAAAGAAAAATGAGGAAAGAGTAGAGTTGCATTGGCTGGGATGAGCAAAGGGATCTATTCACGCTTCCCCTGGGAACCTTCTTCTTAAAGTTTTGTAGAAGCCATGTAAGGCATACAAAATGGAAACTGAGCCCTGCTTCTTGCCAAAAGCTCCATTGCACTATCCCAAAAATAGGGAGAAAAGGCGAGATTAAGCTGGGAGGGTAAAATTTCCTCCTTAGAGCAATTTTACACAGGTGAGCAGAATGAGGACAGGATAATTTTTGCCCCCTGATTCAAAGTGTGCTGAATAATACAAAGTATGTGATATGATGTGCCAGATCATTGTAGAATGCAATTTCATATGATGTCACCAAATATAAATCAGCAGAGAGGGGCTTCATCTCAATTTGTACCCCTGCAAGATTCAATTTCCCAACTGTTAATGATAACTGTCATGTTTGAGCAATTTAAATAATTTTAAATATTTTAATTATGTTCTCCTACCAGAAAAGAAATCACACAGGTCAGATGACAGAATTTTGTTTATCTTAAAAGATCTTTTTGAAAAACAGAATAATAAGTAAATGCATATCTTAGTTGTAGTGGGTTTGTACTTAACTGTTGTCCAAAAATATATCTGTTTTGTGAAATGTAGCTCTTGGGTCTTAAAAATATATTGAAAAAACATTTTTTTTTCCAGAACAAGTGCCTTATTTAGTGCTTTATTTTCCTCATTTAGTGCCTTATTTGCAATATTAGACTTAAATTAGGCTTGTTTATGTGCTTTAATTTTGTTCTCTCTCTCTGAAGTAGTGAGTAATAGTTGGCTGGCACTGAATTTCCATACAAATATGAAAAACACCAAAGTGTGCTCAAGCAACTTTCGTAGAGCATATGCTATTTTAATTATTCTTTTCCTGTGCCAGGAGCTCACCACATTCACACCACGGTATGAATGTATGTTTTTAGTGCCAGTCAATGGAGACATATCCACATTTAAGGTAAAAGAGCTCTTCATTCCTATTCAATTTGCTCATGAAACTCCAGGGAGCGGGAAGAGGGAGTTTCTTAGTTCTGCTTGTCCTGCCAGAAAAAGAGTATGAGCTCCTATTGAAGTACTCAAGCCTAATCCAAATAATGGATATTCCATAGTGAATCCTGAGAAAATACTGCTGTCTCTTATATGTACTGCTATCATTGGAACAAACCTCTTCACAGAACCTGTGAGCCTTATTAGGATCCTGCTGAACTCTCTCATGCTTTGGACACTTAGGTGATGTTGTAGGATTTTAGCTTTCATATTTTTCAAATCCTGTACTGCATTAGTGTATAACTCTAAACTTGATATAGAGAGTTAGTTAGCTGTCTTCACATTTTGGTGAGACAAAACAGTTCTTCTAGGCCTGAAATTCAAGGACACCCTACAGCTTCAGGCCCTGAAAAATATGAACAGAAGTGAATTGGGGGAGGGGAGGAAACTGGGGGTATATGACTTTATTACCTGAAGCTGTAATTGGAGGATTAACTCCTGAGATGTAAATGGATCAAACTTATACCTGTCTGAAAAACTCCTGACCATCGTACATCTTGGGTGTAGCCTCTGGGAGGCTTCTAACCACCCAAGATGTACCTGTTTGAAGGCCTTTAATAAATATCTGCTTTTACTCTGTTAACCTTGTCTAGCCTCTGTTTCAGGTAGCCATTCTGAGGCATCATATGTACCACATAGATACACACACCACAGGACTGCACTGGTGTGGGTCCTGGAACAAATAGTGACAGACTGTGGGAAAGTGATAAGGAATCAAAAAAAGAAAATAACCAAGGAGCACTCATTTGACTTCCCTGCCTTCCTGCACACATGAGTATTGATGCAACTACGTAAGGTGAAAAAATGGGAAACACTTTCCCACCTACTGCTACCTTTTTCTCTAAAACGCCTCACCAAAAAAAACCCGTTGAAAATCTAGTTTCCAAGGGTGTTGAATCAAATACACTAAGATGTATTAGTTTGAATTAGTTACAGGATTGAATCTGAAGTATTTGGAGCATTAAACAGTCATGTGGGCAGCCTCAGAAATATAGTGGCACTATTTCACTTAGTTCACTTCAAAAGATGCTCACATGAGGATTCAATGCACTTTAACTAATACACTTTATATTCAGACCTCAAATAAATTTGATCACCAGGTAGACAGGTTCTTAATTGGCCATAAAATCCTTTAAACCCTCTCTTTTTTTCTGAAATCATTGTGGTATTGCATAAAAGGTGACAGCGGGCCTCAGAAGCATGGGTGGCACAGTCTAAAGAATTCTCCATTGGACAGAGCTGACTGGGTTGCCCACAGCATATCCAGGATTGATGGGGTCAGTGCAACATATCTTGCAACCAAGGCTCCCACATATACCTGCTGCTGTGAGCAGCAGCACGTTCATACCCTTGTGTGAAAGGTCCATGGCTGTGTCATGCTGTCCTCAGCTAACCTCCTGTTGTTCCTGACGACCTTTCTCTCTGGAACCCCCTCAGAGCTGTTTCACACCCTCACTGCCCTTGGATACCCACAGAGCCCCCTGCAGCCTTTAGCCCTGCAGCACCCATAGCTAATTCTGTCTTCCTCTCCTCTGGCCCACTGTTGTTGCCCCAGTGGGTGCTGCTGCTCAGAGGAATCTCTACATCCTCAGGCCCTCAAACACTTGATAGATGAGTATTTAACGTGCTTCATGAAGTGTTGAAATAAATGGCAAACGACAGATAAAATGTTGAAAATAGCATGCTACTTCAACACTTTATGCATCATCAGCTTTTTATTTCAACACTTTACACTCAAAGTGTGAATATGATAGGGTTTATCAAGTGTATTTATCTTTGAGTTATGTTAGCATGGAGGATTGTGATAAAAAACATCCATGTTACTTGCAGTTACAACATGCTGAATATTCAATGCAAAATTCCCTGTTTACTTTCACGGTCTTTTTTTAACCAAGGATGAATTGTGAACATTTATGAGTCAGCCAGCAACCAAAGGTCCTTCCTTCTCTTAAAATAAACAGCAATACAAATTGACTGACTTCAGAAGTCTTGTTGACTGTTAAGTATGAAACTCTTTTATGCAGAAAAGCTCAAAGGTAGAAAAGAAAGAAGCTCAAAGGTAGAAAAAAGAACCAAAGTCAGTTTCAAAGTATGACAGCAGAATTAGATATTCTCAGCACACTATTTAGTCAACGCAAAACTTTTTTTGTGAATTGTTAATTAATAGAACTTGTTAATTAATAGAACTTGTATCACAGTAGTATCAGGCAAACTTCTGTGTTCTATCACCCTAGGCATCAAGAGTGCAGAGCATTTAAACACTTTGCCAAATAAAATGACATAAAAATATCCATTTTTTCATATTCTCTTTAACCAGTTTGTCACTTATTTCCCATCATTTATAAATATCACAAGAGTATGGTTCATAGACAATGGAGAAGCAACATCTGCTATTTAGTATTAGTGCATATAATAATAAACCATTAATACTCTCTACACTATTGGTCCAATGTACAGAGCCATCTGAATCATCTGTTTTTATTACTATTCCCACAAGGGCATAAATATAATTTCTACCTGGCAGCACATTAGAAGATGCAATAATATCTGACAGGAATCAATACTGTTACTGAAAAAAAACCTTTACTTGCTCACAAGGAAGTTTCTTTAGAAATTCTACATAAAAGTGAATTGTTTCTCCCAACACAATTACACCTGTCCCTCTATTTCAGTGCCTAGTAGAAAAAACTTTGATCACATCTTCAGAATGGTCTGATCTTCCTTCAGGAAGACAGAGGATGTGGTAGAAGTGGCCCAAGGAAAAGAAGAGCTTGAAAGCACTGTGAGTTTCCTTTGGGACAGTTTTATTTGCCTAGGAAAACAAATACATGAAAACTAAAATTTGCTGCTTGATTTAGCATTTATATTTATTTGAGCATAACACCAGTAATTTGTTTGGCATAGCTGAACTAATTTGTGAGCTTTTCAAATATTTAAAATGTCTATTTGCACCAATATACTTTCTTTCAGATGCAAAAGCTTTTTTTTTTTTTTTTTTTTTTTTTTTTTTTTTTTAAGGAGTTGTGTTTGGCAGCATTGAACAGCATTGATGTATTCCAGGAATCATATTTTCAGGGTGCATTGTCAAAGGTACTGTTAATAATTTTGTGCCTCTCAACCATCTTCCTACATGCTATTGATATAATCATATAACACAAATGAGCTTATCTGCATGAGGTGATTATCCCACAGTGCTGGGTAGACACCACATTTTGCTGAGCTCTCTATAACATCTGTCAGTAGACACAAAGCTTTACAAGTTGCTGGGAGCAGTGGGAGCTCAGACATGTATCTATGGGGAAATAAAATGAAAAGAGATAGAAATATTATTTTCAGAATTTGTCAAGTTTGTAAGCTTTAGATTAAAAACAGATTACAGGGTGTGGAGAAAGTGTGATGTTGTGGAAAAACTACACATTAAAAAGAGGGTTAGGGTGGTTGAAACTTGCTGGTAATGGGATGAAAATCCCTGTGAGCTTGATTTAAAGCTGATCTCCAAGAAGACTTTCAATATACAGTTGTTTATCAGGTCCATACTACTGAAACAAAACACTTTGAACCTGAATGTACTTTAAAGGGTTTTGGACAGATATCATTAGAAACAAACAAAAAAAAACCCTTCCATCAATGTTATATATTTGCAAATTATTTTCACAAATAAAAGAACCTGATTTTTCAAACACAGTATCTGAGCAGAGAATATCACCCAGCTGTATAAACAGATAGTTTAGTACACTGCAGCAAACATAAATATATATTTTTATGACCTAAGGTATAATGTAAATTCTGGGGAACCATATGGGTAATCACTTCATACAACAGTTTGTGAGATGCTTCTCGTCCTTAAAAAGGGCAAACTTTTCCATGCAAAGTCTTTAATTTGAGATTCTGTGTTTCTTCTGCAATCACCTTGAGAAGAGCAAGGGAACTGCAGTCTCCAGATTACTTTTAATTGCTTATCAGCTATTATAGAAGAAAAATGTGCAATAACTCTGACTTTGTTCTTGCCAGAAGGAAAAAAATTACTAATTATGTATTATATAAATTGTACTGGACCTGGATAGAGTTAATTTTCTTCAGAGCATCTCATAAGGGGATTAGTTTTGGAGTTTTGTCCAAAACAATTTTGATAGAACACAAACTTTCAGGCTTTTGCTGATCAGCGCTTGCACAGTGTCAGGTCCCCCTCTGGTTCTCACTCTGTGCCCTCAGGTGAATAGATTGGAATGCTCTGCAGTAGGCTGGGAGAGGAGACAACAGGGCAGATCACCCAGCAAACAGGAGGGCTTAGGAGGCTTAACTATGTTTCTCTCAGGAGCTGGCTTGGCATCAGTCTACTCATAGCAGGTGGTGAGTGGCTGACTTTGCATCAGTTGGTTTGTTTTCTTCTCCCTTCTTCCACTTTAGTCTTCATTTATTTTATCTTACTATAACTAGCAGTAGTGGTAATGATTGATAATAATAATGGCAATAATAATAATATTTATGTTGTTGTTGTTGTCTTGACTCCCCAAGTTTTCTTGCTTTTATTTTCCATTTCCACTTCCCCATGCTGGGAGAGAGAGGGTGGGGGGAGGAAGTGTGCAATCAGCTCTGTGGTGTTTAGCTGCCTGCTGTGGTGAACCAACATCTTATAGGAGAGACATAAATCTACAACGTTTTCATTAAGGTTCATGCATTTTCTCAGGCGCCTGAGTAACAGCATACCCTCAGAATTCAGTTTCCTGCTCTGTCCTTCATCCCTCTGAAACATTTGAAGAAATGTTTTTGTGTCTGTGCAGCAGACTAGTGAATTTTTTCATGTTAAAAAATACCTCCTCTCCAAAATATCTGGCATTGGCACAAAAAGAGGGCTCAGTAACTGCAAGACAAGGGGTTTGGAATAAGGTAAAGTGGGTATGCAATAAGCAAATTTTATCGCAAAGAACAAAAATTTGAATTATCCCCTAAATGCCTTTTATGATTTCTGTGTATCTGAAATGAACCAAGCCCTCATCATGTCAAGCTCTCTACAAATACATATCTCCAAAATTATTTTAGCCTTATTAGACATTCCAGTCCAAAACTTGGAGAGGAAGGTGGAAAACATAGAAGACAAGTGATTTTAGTCCTAGGGGTAAGTGACTAATAGAACTGGGACAGAAGTTCAATTAGCCTGGTGACTCCCAGTCCATTCAACTACCATGAACTACTAAGAGATCTTCCCTTTCCTTAACTCCCAGAGCACATTTTTACTGGCATTCAGGATCACAAAAGACTGAAGGTCAAGTAACCTCTTCAGGTCAGGAAGCTTGGTATGAAAGACAGAGAGCATGCTGCTCTTGTCAGAAATCTCAGGCTTATACTCTGGTGGTTTAGGACATGGTTGTTTGGGGTTTTTTTAATTGTTATTTATTTGTTTGTTTGTTTATTGCATCTCTTTTTTATATCAAAAATATTTGGGAAAAAGCGAGTAAAATCATGTTTTCTTCATCATTATTTTATGAGATTTTTTTTCATGAAGTGCTCCTTAACCTTTTGAGTTAACCAGTAAAAAAGAGCAGGCTTTAAAACATTTAAAATATATTTTTAATGGTTGTTACATAAAACATTTGCAATTAAGTATTCTATGAACAGAATATTTAAGAAAAACCTGCTGCTAACAGTACAAACTATGTAGTTTATTCATTGCCCATCTAAAAGCAAAAGGTGCCTGGCTGCTGTTGGAAGCAATGATGACTTGTTTGGAAAATGTCAAGTGCTTTTCTTTAGAAAGCTTCTAGTCTTTCTAAATTTGTGCAGTGACAAAAGAATATGAAAAGTTTGCAATGAATATTTGTCATCAACAAAAAGAGCTTAGGAACATTGAATTAAAGCTCAGGCTTCTCTGACTCTTGAGCTCCATATTTGGCAGACCATTTTTCTTCTCAGAAAAAATGCATACTGACGGGGAATGAAAGTCACATGTTCATGATGTGCCAAAAATTTTGCATCCAAAATACTTTCTCTGTTGTCTCGTAACTTGACTTTTGTCCTTTTGGTTTAGAAATGCTTCATAGGGCAGAGCTAGAAAACGGGAATTTGTGCAGTCAAATAGAAAAAATGCTGGGCAATCAGACCAGACTTGTGAAGCCATGCGTCAGACTTAAATGATTCTGAATAAATCATCTGTAAAATTACACCTGTCTATTTACAGACAGTGTGAAAAAAAAGGAATTGCAAAACACAAATTTCTGAGACTGCTTGACCAAGTTTTTGCACAAAGAAACCAGCATGTTTAAAGCAACCTTACACATTGAATCACAGGGCCTTAATGGGTTGTTCTGCAATATCGTGGTATGTCAGAGTTACACACACGCAGATTTGAAATAGAACAAATCAGGTGCAAAGGGCTTGACTGCTCTTGATCTTTGCATTTTCTCCCACTGAGGTCCTGGAGATCTGCAGCAGTGTATCAAGACTCCTATCAGTTCTCCATAGCTGGTTTTCAATGTTCTCCATACGTAATGGATTTGAGTTTAGCTTGGTTATGTTGTAGGGAAAGTGTTACACATTTTCCAGAATGTATGTAGCAAATTTCAAAGCAATATTTTGGAATTTTAAGTAATATGTGAGTTTGAGTGGGGGAAAGGTGTTCATTTCCAGTCCTGCAAATGTGTTTCTTTCTATTAAGCGAGTGAGAAGACTGAAATATCATTAGTAGCTGATGGTACAAAATGGTGTACCTCCATGCACAGTCCTTCACAGAAAGAATTTTAGGTGGGGGTTTTAAGTTGCATTTCTAAATTTGCAATGGCAGGTTTTGGCTAGGACACAGTTAACTTATTTCAGAGTATCTGGCATGGGGCTATATTTTGGATTTGTGTTGGAAACAGAGATGTTTTTCATACTGCTGAGCAGGGCTTGCACAGGAAGGCTTTTTCTGTACCTCATCCCACCTCAGCACCAAGGCATCTGGAGGTGAACAAGGAGATAGGAGGGGACACATCTGGGACAGCTGATTCCAGCTGACCAGAAGGATATTCCAGACAATATGGTATCATACTCATATATGGGGTATAGGGAGCTTGGGGAAGAAGTAAGAAGGGGGAGACATTCAAAGTGATGACACTGGTAATCTGTCGTGGTTAAACCCCAAACCAGAACCCAAGCCCCACAAAGGGGGGCTCCTCACTCACTCCTCTACCAGTAGGATCAGGGAGAAAATTGGAAGGATGAAAGCAAGAAAAATAATGGGTTGAGATAAAACCAGTTTAATAGGAAAAGCAAAAGCCATATCCACAAATAAAGCAAAAGAAGGAATTAATTCACTGCTTCCCACAGGCAGGCAGGTTTTCAGCCATCTCCAAGACAACAGGGCCCCAACACACATAACAGTTATTTGGGAAGACAAACACCATCACTCAAAACATCACCCCCTTACTCTTTCTTACCTTCCATTTTATATACTGAGCATGATGTCATATGATCTGGAATATCCCTTTGGACAGCTGGGGTAAGCTGTCCTGGCTTTGTAACCTCCCAGCTTCCCCCCCACCCCTAGCCTCCGCAGCAGTAAGAAAAGTAGAAAAGGTCTTGGGTCTGTATAAGCCCTGCACAGAAATAACAAAAAAACTCTTTATTATCAACCCTGTGTTCAGCACAAATCCAAAACTCATCCCTATAGCAGTCAGTCTGAAAAAAATCAACTCCACCCCAGCCAAAACCAGTGCATCTTCCCAAGTCACCAGTATCCATGATGATAGATAGCCTGGCTTTCCTGAGGGTGACTGAACACCTGCCTGAACCTGGGAAGCAGTGAATTAATTCATTCCTTGGTTTACTCTGCTTGCTTGCATGGCTGTCGCTTTACCTATCAAACCGTCCTTATTTCAACCCATGAGTTTTCTCCGTCTTACTCTTCCAGTTCTCTCCCGAGTCCTGCTGGTGGGGGAGTGAATGAGCAGCTGTGTTGGACTGAGTTACTGACTGGAGTTAAACCACAAGAGAGAGATGTGTTCTGAATTTAATATTCTTCCTCTAGTTGTTATGAGGTGTGGCTTACATTATTGAACTTTTGGCAGCTGAAGCAAGACTTAAACTGATAATATATATCCCTTGACACAGGACAACTGGATTCCGTGGATCCTTTCTGAACAGTGATGGGATGGATCAAGGAAAAAAAAAAAAACACCATTAAGTAATGCTTAGAAAAGGACTTTCTCAACATCTAGCTATTTAAAACTTTTCTCATAGGAATCTTTTCAGATGTCTTGGATAGTTAGGACTCACATCAATCAAAAAAGACTCAGACGATAAGTAGGACCAAAAATAATGAAGAGATGATCAGACACCAGTTTTCTTATAGCTCAGGAACCAGTTTTCTCACAGCAAAAGGGCAAGGTAGCAGAAGAGCCTAACACAATTCTGTGTGAGGAGAGAGAGAAATGAAGCCATTCATTTCAGAGAATATATAATCTGAAATATACTGAACATTGAAACTTAGAAGTTTGAGAAGAAAAGCAGTTAACAGATGCTGATACACCTGAGAGACCAACTCTGTTGCAGGACATCAAGTGAATTACCTGCTATAACATACACTGATGTAAGGAATTGGAGAAGGAACACTGCTACTTGTGAAACACCCTGCCTCAAAGTTCACCATGCTCTTGTATGCTTCAAGACCTACATGGGTCTCCCTTGCAACATCCATAGAATACACATATTCTGGAAAGAAATTAGTACATGGTCCTTTCTTTCTTTTTATTTTCTTTTTTTTTTCTTTTTCCCCACTTCTATATCTGAGTCTTTTCCAGAAAAGAGAATATATCAAAAAACACAAGTCTAAAAAGGCCTATATTTTATGTAGACAGCTAATGCCATATGAACAGAAATGCAGGGCTGATGAAAATGAGAAAGCATTTTCTTTCTATCGCGTATCTACAGTAAATTGATTACATTCCAAGATCATCCCTACAGAGTGAAGCAGCATTTGCCTGTACTGTAAAACCAGCAAATATCAGAATCAGGGTAAAGAATCTTTCAAGTGATGCATGATATCCTAATCCATCTGGTACATAAGTGTCTTTCAAATTCCCCTACTCACCAGAAGGAGGGGTTCTGTGTTTGCAGTGTTTAAAACCCACTAGGACGGGAAAAAAAGGCTCCCCTCGTCAAATTCCCCTCCACTAGAAGCATAAAAAAAGATAATGAAGTTAATTCAAATACAAACTCAAATACTGTCTAGTACAATATGTCTGAAGAAGGAAAAGATCTCAGAGGATACTATTCCCCTCCGTTTGTGTTGAGAAGTTAAATTATTTGTTCAGACAATGAGGTTATCCATTGGTTTTGTCCATTTCTCATGTTTTCATCACTGAATATCTTTTCAGACAAGAGGCTGTGTAGGTCACTCCTGCACAGGCTACCTTCTTTCATAAATCACTAACAGACTGTTGAGCACTTGGCTCTTTGGTGGATTTCCATGATTTAGTGTAGCCTTTTGTATAGTTATGAATTTTCAATATATACAATGGGTTTCCTTGGCTTTGTATAGAATTTTCCTTTTATCTTCTTCATATAAAATCTTTTTATTTAATATTAACATTGTCTTACTTAACACTAATCTTTTCCATTTTACTTTGAAATATTACAAGACCAGGTTGGATTTGGCTCTGAGCAAATTTTAATGGAAGCTGTCCCTCTCCATGATAGGGGGGTTGGAAGTAGATGATTTTTAAGGTCCCTTCCAATCCAAAGCCTTCTATGATTCTGTGAATGCTCAACACCTTTTAAATTGTTCTAATGCCAAATGCCTCAGTTGTTTTTCTCACGTAAAATAACTGCTTCTGGCCCATAGAGTAATAGTGCCTAACAGTGCACAGATCTGGTATTTCTGTACTTCAAGAAGTAAAGTTTTTATCAGCTTGTTGTTTCCTCAGCTCCTGTGAAGCACATCTTTTATTCTCATTTGTAAGGAAATCTCAGCAGTGGTCAAGGTTCCTCTGTGCACACAAGATTCTTGCAAATTCTTTGACTTCACAAATACCACATTTCACTTGCCCTTCCTATTTCTTCTTTTCCATGTTGCAGCCAATTCATCTCCTTGGCATTTATTATGAGTCAAAGTTGACCAAACCAATCTTCCAAGGTTAATTATTAATTTGATTCATCAATAATTCAAGGATTTTTTTTCAGCTATGTGATGTCATCTGGATTAGGACCTTAATTTTAGATTATCTCAAGTCATGCCCTCTTCCTTCTTTATCATTCTTACTGTCTAGTTTAAGAATATGATGAAAAGCTGTAGTGATTCTATGCTTCCTTATGTTATAACAAGCTTTGGACTTGTTTAATTTTCCCTTTTTTTTTTTTCTTACAATGCTGTATGAGTCTTCAAACACAACTTTCATACTTGCAATTATATTATCTAAATGGCATGTGACTTTGCAGCTTTCCACATTGTTTCCAACCACGTTGAAACAAAAGTCAATGAAAAGGACAAACATCATTGTTGGCTTCCTCCTGTCTTCAGCAACCAGCAAAGCATACATACCCAGTCAGATCAGCTTCTGGTTTCAAGTTGCCCTAGCTGTCCTTCCCTTTTACTCTTTAAAATGGCTTCTATCTGGAAATTATTGTGCTCACCATTACTTTCCTGATTTAAATCTCAGCAGAATCTTTTTACCAAGTCAGTTCAACTATGAATGGTAGTTATTTATTTCATATTTCTTCTTCCCCTCATACATTATTCCACCAAAACTGAACAACAGTTTCTGTAGCATCAGATTTTTCTTTAGCCACTGTGATTATTCTCACTCTCTCTGTGATTAATCATTTTTTACATTCTTTCAATTTTTCGTTATTCACAAAATCACAGAATGGGTCAGGTTGGAAGGAACCACAGTGGTTCATCTGGTCCAATCTTCCTGCTCAAGCAGGGTCACTCGAGCACATAGCACAGGATTGCATCCAGACAGTTCTAGAATATCTCTAGTAAGGGAAACTCCACACCCTCTCTGGGCAATCTGTTTCAGTGCTTGGTCACGGCGCTGTAAAGAGGTTCTTCCTCATGTTCAGGTGGAACTTTTTGAGAGTCATTTTCTGCCTCAGCCTCCATTGCTTCTTGTCCTATTGCTTGAGACCACCCAGAAGAACCTGCATCCATCCTCTTAACACCCTCCCTTTACATAATTATACACATTAGTGAGGTCCCCTTTCTGTTGTCTCTTCCCAAGCTTAAAAAGGCCCAAGTCTCCCCACCATTCCTGATAAGGGTCCAGTCCCTTAACCATCTTTATCTGTGTGATCCTTGAATATCAACCAACACTCTTGGACACCTCTTAAAGTACAGACACTTTATAGAAGTATTTAATTGTGTCACTATCCCAGTCAGGCATCACAGGGATGCTCCACAGTCCTGTCTTATGGTTATGTCTTTGGCTGCTTCCACTTGCCTTGTTCCCATCCCCCTTTAAATCTAATTTAAACTTCTAGATTCCTAATCTCTTTAAATTGAGTTTTCTTTCTTTTTAGAAGTCTCATTCTAGAAATGTTTTAATTCCTTACAATGATGTCATCGTACTTGCAGCTTTTCCCAGAACTATGATTTCTTTCTGTATCTTAATTTTTGTAAAGCTTATCCAGCTATTTCTGTCCTTACATCTTCTAATAATTTTCTTCCCTGCTTTTAGTTTTGCTTCCTTGAATATTTCTTGTCCAGTCTGTAATGAGATTTCTTAATCAACATGAATTAATGGACTGAAGAAATGTCTAAATGGCACCTTAAATGCCATCCCCATAGAACTTTCTTTTCATCAAAGTTGAATTTGGTTTTAACTACACCAATTTTGGAATCTCAAAGTTGGGGTTTTTTTCACTTAACCCTCTTTCCCACAGGGCTTTCATGAACAGTGGCATTTTCTACTCTCTTATTTTCAACAGCTAGTGTCTTTGCTAATAATAAAGTGCTCTCTCTTCCTTTTTGTGTGCATAAATGGTGAATTCCATAAAACCTTCTGATGTCTTTAGGAGAAATCCACCTGAAGCCTGTAATCAAACTCTGCATCTCAAGGCAGTTCTGAACTTTGCCCTTGACAATATGACAGAAAGAAATGACTGAGCAGAGATGCAGTAATGTTACCAAGAATTACATTGGTTTTAGTATTTTTGTCAGGCAACAGAATCACATCTTTTTTAAAAAAGTAACAGCCCCTTTTGAGAATTTTCAACTACCTGCACTGACAAACATTTCTCTCTTCTATGAAAATAACTTCTTAATAATCCATAAGGGACAATTGAAATAATAATAAGTTAACAATTTGCAAGAATTGCTTTTGTAATATGATGATTTCACCATTAAAATAATTATGTTTTTCAAATGATTAGCCCTCACAGTCACTATTTAAAAGTAAACTGTCTCTATTGTTCTTGAATTTCTGATCAGTTTTGTCTCGTGAAATGGGTGGGTTGCTATCAGATGTTTGGCAGACTACAATGCAAATTAAGTTTTTTAGTCTGTGGAAATATCCATTAACCGTACACATTTCCAAACTTCAAAATGCATGCTTGAAAATTACAGTTGATTAGACACTTTGTTGTGAATCACAGAACAAAAGGTGAAAATCCTGCTCTGCTTTTCATTTGGAATATCAAACAATGATGCTATTCCACCACCATTGTCTAGCATAAAAGGTGTGCTCATGTTTGAAGAACATAGTGTCCATAAGGTTTAATCTGCAGTCTTATATTTAGAGGGGTTTGTAAATTGATTCTTCACTAGATGCTGTAACTCTTGTCGATTGAAGATAAATGGCTGAATTCCAAGAGAATACAACACAAAGAATACCATTAGCCCTGTCAATTCATAAACAAAGTAAAGAATATTATTCACTCCTTGTTCTTTAAAATAGTACCCAGGTTTCAAACAATATAAAGAAAACTCACTTAAATCATTGCAATTATTTAGTCAAAATGAGTTTGTTTATGAACAAATGTACCAAAAGAAAAAAGATTGGTTTCTTTATAAGAAGTAAAAAGAGGGAGAAGAGGAAGGAGAAAACTTTATCATAATCCCAACAGCTATGTTAATAGCTATAGCTTTGTTTTCAGTCTTTTTTCTTTTATTATCTTCTTGCTGACCTATTTCTTCACTGAAAAAAGTGTCTGAAACACATTGAATGCTTCTAGGTCAGAGGTTCCCAGCATCTGTGCACCATGGTGACAGTCTCAGGAGATTTTCAACCAGTAAGAGTTTTCACAAATCTCTCATGAAAACCTTTGGGTTACTGGAGGCTACAAAGGTTTGGGCTTGGTGTGGGTTTTATCTTGCACTATATGCATTTGTCTTCAGCCTTTGTGAATTTGGGATTCCCTGGATCACTTGGCTGCCTAGTCCCAGAAATTAAAATATATTTTACTTTTCTTTCTGTGACATTAAAAATGCATTGCAATGAATAATATAGTAGGGCTGTGTATAAAACTAAAGCTTCTGCATTCCTTTTAAATGTTTGTTCTTTAACAGAGATTCTCTGAGGGAAACTTATTGAAATGATGAACAGTAATTTAATTTTTTATCATAAGCATTAGTGGAAAATAAAGGACAAAAGTACTCTGCAGGGCTGAAGAAATGGAAAAGATATTTATCATGGGAAAATATAGCATCCAGGCTGAATCTCTGGCAGTGCACATTCTTTTTCTGTTCAAAGAGTGGCAATAAGGAGATTAATATTTAGAGTCTAGAAACATTTTCTATTTATGTCATAAGCAGCAAGTACTGAAGTAACTTACCATGAAAGTGTGCTTAAAAAAAGTGTATAGTCAACAGATGAAAGCAAAGCTTTTGTGATAAATCATTTTTAAATTTTGAAAAGAAATTCAGTAACTACTGGTTTTCCCCAAAAATATTCTGGAGGAATGTCAAAAGTAATAGCAGGTCAAATCATCAACTCATACATATCAGTGTTTCTGATACAAGGAAGACCTGCACTTTTGGAAGACTTCTAATGAAAACTGCTCCAGGAAGTCCACAGTTGTTCAAAGATTTGAAATATCATGCCACATCACTGCAATTTCATGGAGAAAATTCAAACTCTGCTGAAAGATGTAGTAATTGTTGAAATTAAGACACATATACATCTCTTCAGTTCAGGTATCATTTTTGAAGTTCTTATTCATTCATGCACAACTTTTTCTGATATCAGTGTGAATCTCTATACATAACAAGGAATAGGTCTTTGCAAACTGCCAAATGGCAGGAAAAAAGATAAAAGTGGTGATATTCTTCCCCCTTCCCAAAAGAACATATCAGCTGATAAATTGAAGTCTAGAACTACAGAATCAAAACATTAAGTATTTCATTTTCTCTACAGATACCTCATGAATTGACACCCTTTATAGAAGCCAACAGACAGCTTGGTTTCAGTAGGTCAAAAGGATTTATTGAGGCACACACTGCCATTCCATTTTTGCATGAGAGGTGCTATCCAGTTTTGCAATACTTTGCATAAAATTTAGATAAGCTTTTTCTTCAGGACAATCTCAGACCAAGCCCAAAAATATTTTGAGATTTTGCTGAGCTATGAAGAACATCCACCAATAATATTGTATACAGTAAATTGTGACTAAAATATGTGAGTTTTCGAAGTACTCCATTAAAAATCCCATCTGTAATAGTGAATTACTAGTGACAGTTGTGTATCAGTTTCTCCCAGTTGTAGTGGCCACACATCTCTTTCTTTTTCTCTCTCTTTCTCTCACATGACACACAGAGACATGGATAAGAGAAAAATAATTTTCCTGCTACAAATTAAAATAATTGTTTTGCCTGCCACTATATCTCAAAACCATGACTATTCTCTAGCAATTTACTAAAACTTGATAATGCTAAAATAATATCTTGCACATACTATCCTGAGACCGAGAACTGAATTCCAGAAAAAAATCTTCATGTAGAGGCCTTGACACAAGAATATTACCTCTGAACAACATCTCCAATGATGAGAATTCCTATGTGAAGTGCTTCCAAAATCCTAGTTAATCTATACCAAAAATGCCATTTTCAATCTGAAAGAGCTGTTAAAAAGTGTAAATTCTTTTATTTTTGTCCTTGATATTATTCTAACAATTATCTCATTATTGAGGAGAAATGGCACAATGAAAACTGTATAATATGCAAAGGCAGAAAGCATCAATATTTAGTCCATGCCTTTTGCCACTCTTCTCACAGCAAATCTTGTAGAGTAGCAAGGGTATAAAAAACGACAATGGGCCCACCAAACTTTCAGCATTCTGCACATCAGTTTACCAGGTCAGCACCAGCTGCAGGTTAAAAACAACATGCCTAAGTCAGTCATGGAAAATGCTTTGCTACCAAGGCCACCTAGTCCACTCCATGATATGGGGAAGTCTCCCAGCCATGTGCAAAAGAATGAGAGACTGGTAGGACAGATCTAGTTATGCATAACTAGGAGTGAATGCAGGCTTCAGAACACCAAAGCTTTCTACAAAGCACATCTCAGTTATATTACTGCTCAGTTTTTGTGCATCTTCCTGCTATTTTGAAGGTCCTCATCTTGCAATTAATATTATTAAAACCTTGGTTTGAGAGGCAAGAGTTCACTACTGCTCTTTCTCAAAAGAAGGGCTGTGCCCCAAAAATAGTGTTTAGTTTTAAACACATCTTTGTCTAATGCAATCTAATTTAACTGCTGAGTCAAAGGTTCATACAGAAAGATTTTGATCCTGAAACAACTGGTATGGTTGCATATGTCCTCAGTGCACATACATGTGTTCTGTTTATGTATGTATACCTTTAGTCATGAGTTTTGTGGTCACAAGACCAAATAGCCAAAATCACAGTGTATATTCTACTGATTATGTTTAATACCATGAGACTAAGTAGAACAGCAGAAGTAGTAATCTAGTGGAAAACTTATTTTCATGCCACAGAACTGAACAAGTCTTCTGGAAAGAAGAAGACCAAGAAAAGGAATAGTTTTACAGGTTTTATTCCTTCTTAAGAAAACATGTGAAATCAATTTGGGAAGTGAAAGTACTGGTCACAGGAAAAACAGGTGAAGAGCAAAGAGACAGAAAGAATAGTTGCATAGAGAAATGTCAGGTAAGCTTATTTTTTGAAAGCACTTGAAAGCACTTTGGAAAATAACAATCGTCTCCAAGGATTCCTGATGGAGAAGTCTCATATTTGGTAATTTGCACTGAAGGTTCTCAAATACAAGCAGCGACTTGAAATGTCACCTTTTCTCATCTCCAATCTCTCCAGTGGGTGTCCAGCTAAGAACCTGGGGATCTCACAGCAACTAAGCTGTTAAACTTTTTGCACCTGAAAGAATAAACCTTGTCACTTAGAACAGGATTTTCTTCATGGGCATCGAGTATCCTGTGGATTGGAGTCAGGACTTTTCTGTTATTGCAGCCCAAAATGCCAAACCCAAGTGTAAAAATTCTGTAATGAAGACATGCAGCAGGGAAAGTACCTCCAGAAGAGTGAGGAGCACTGGCAGGTAGTGCTATTTTTCAGGTTCAGAACTTGCAAACTGTCTCACCTCTGACATTGTGTCTTTGGGTAAGCAACCTGGCTTACCTGTCATTTCTTCTTTGTCTTCTAAATAAGGAACTAGCACACTTTGGTGCCAGAAAGTTTTTAGGATGTTCAATCAATGTGTACACACAGTTTTGAGGATACTGCTTTTTTGCAATACTGACATTGATGCTTTGATATTCCAAGCTGTGGTTTTATTTTTCTCCTTTTGGAAAATGCCAGTGATCACTCTGTACATTAGGAGTCCTGAACAGTTCACAAAGTCAACACAGAGCAGGATTCTATCACAGATAACCCAATATTGAAGGCAGTATGAAAAAGGGCTATAGAGTTGAGGAAAGTAATGTGTGGAAGAGGAAGGTAATGAATAATTAGGAATTATAAATGTAAAAAATATAATAAGACATCTTCCCATTAAATGGAGAACCCACCACCACAACGTGCTGCAAAAATCAAAAGGAGAAAGCAATTTGAAGATTATTTTGAAGATGGGAAGTAGGAATTACAAAGATGAGAGCCATTTGCTTAGGCATAGCATAAACTGCTGACTGCCTCAAAATGAGATTATGCTGTCTGGAGAAAGCCTGCCTTACACTTAGGTTCTTTCTTAAACTTTTTTTGCTCTGCCCCTGCCTGGTGGACATGTGATCCTGTGCAAGGTGACCCTTGGCTCTGATCTAGTTGAGCAATTCTTATATTCTCACACTGCAGGATTAGCTCCCACTGGGAATGAGAACCACAGCACTTTCGCTCTTTCCCCTTCATAGTAAAAGGAAGAAAAAATAGTGGGAAAAAGGACATGACTGCTTGTGATTGCAGGCCTCAAGCTAGCTCAGTAATGCTTCTGGGAATGGAAGAATGGGATGTGAGGTGGATGAGAGACTGGGCAGAAGAGGAGGTCCCTACAGACTCTGCATGCATGAGGCGGAATTAGCATACAACTGGACTCATCAACTATCATCTAAGATTCCAAATTATGGTCTGGCGCTTTAATAACATCCCAATACCCTGTAGACAAAAATCAATGCTCCTTGAATCCATTTAGTCACATGGAAAAGCAAGCCTGTAGTTCCGAGTGGATATAATAGTCTCAGAGCAGTTAGCTAAAAGTGAAGTTAGCTTTACAGAACAAGAGAAAAAAGGGTACCACCACAGCATGAGTCCTGACTAAGGCTATCACTATAAATGTCCATGCTGCCTACAAGCAGTCTTTTAGCTCTGATCTCAAAGGTTATTTTCCTACATAATGCAAACAGCATGAGGAAGGAAAATCATAATGCAGGTTCTTGTTCTATTAATATTTTTTGAACACAGGCCTGATGTCTGCAGTGTTTCACAAGCACTAAAGGTACTAAACATTTTTAATAGAACACAGAACTTTACTGAAGAAGAAAGATTTTTCCCATCTGAAATCTATACTGAATGGAAACCTTTATAAGTCTAGGAACATCTGGATAAAAAAAAATCTGAATCTTTTCCTCACTTGTTCTATAACACCCTTTGTCTGACTTCCCCAAATGATATTTTGATGCTGCCTTTTTTTTTTTTTTTTTCCCCCCTTTTTCACAGGTCATGCTGTGCTTTAATGCAGGTAACAAAATTTTACGTATTGCTCTTATTTACTCTGGCTGTTTTTCTCTGATTTACACAAAGAGGGGGGAGAGCAATATGATTAAACTGTGCGGTAGGTCACTGTTAAGCAGTAAAATGACTGAACTGAAATCCTGGAGTAAGTTCCAGACGGATGCTTCTCTAAGTTCGGCGAAGGGGCCGAGGCGGCGGCGGGAGCATCCTCATCCCTTTCCCTTTGTTGGGAGCATCAGCAGCGCTGATCAACAGCTCCACCTCCTGCCCGACGGCAGCGCGGCACCCAAGGGAGCCGCGGGAGCCGCCGCTGTCCTCATGGCCTCGCTCCCTTCAGGCAAAAAAACATTCGCTGAAATCTGTAATTTAAGTATTCTTCGTAGGCGATTCCGACATTAACGTCTCGCTCTTACGCCAGCAGCAAATGAAACGGTGCAGGAATCTAATGTACTTAGATAAACTCCTCAAAACTGCTTTTAAAACGTTGTTATACATTTAAGCATCTCCAAAGGAAAGGTGCCAAATAATGCCACCCCTATGTCTATATATATATACACATATGTAGTTGAATATCTAACAAGGCTTTAAAAATACGCTGCAGACAGCAACAGAGAAGAATGAAAATAAAGATTTTTTATTGTTATTTCTAAATATTCCTTAAATTGTCTAAAATCAATACAGCACAAGAATGATATATGTATGAGACAGAAGGATCATGACTAAATTTCAGTGCTAAGCACTTCACTGCATTCCCTGGAGTAGGAAAGTTCAAAGAACACCATAGTCTGGTAACCACCAAGCAGAACCTTTCACTGGTTGTTGTTTATACCTGCATATTGAAATTCAGTCATAAAACTGTTTCATATTCATTTCTCTGGTAGAGGCATTAGTGTGCATTGAATGACTTCTGTCTTTTGAAATCTGTCACATACTGCATTTAGCTCTCACCATAAATTCCCTAGAATAAAGTGGATAATGGAATTGTTTCTCGGCTCTCCCCTTACATTAACTGAGGCATTTCTTATACTCATTGCCACTTTCTGTTTTCTGGCTTTCAATAGCAACATTAATAGAAGTGGAGGTGTATTATCTTATCTGGGCTTTATATTTTCAAATACCGAGGACTGTCTCACATTGTCTGCTTCCCACATAAAAGCTGACTTGGAAAAGAGAAGCTTTTCTCCCCACAATCAATAACAGAACAAGTGCTATCCAGCAAAAACATCTATAGTCTAGACATTAAAGCAAAGCTTTCAGCAGCACATCCTGATTTCTGCTATGTAGCATGACCATGGCAGTTTATTAAAGCATCTCTTTCAGTCTCTAACTTAATGCTTTGTACCATGAATCCCAGACCTTGGAGGCTCTCTTCCCTGCAAGAAAATACATAAAGCAAAGAATCAAGCGAGACATCTGGACTGAGATAGAAAAACGTGACTCAAAACTGCTAATTATAATCTAAGAGGACCTGTAATCAGGCACAGCAACTAAGAGCCCAGAAACCCACCAATATGAGGGACAAGGAATAACCAGCCCCAGGAAAAAAAAAAAAGAAAACCAGAAAGTTACACATTTTCTTGAAGACTTTTGCTTTTAAGGAAAAGTACAGCATATGAAAATCCAGAAGCAAAAGCAAAATACCATCTTTCCCATGTGAAGCCAAAGAAAGCCCTTCCCACAAGTGTGACCTCTTCCTACAGGGTTCCAGAGGTTTTATTTTCCAGCTGAATATGGCTCATTTATCTATAATGTCTTCACAAACACCAGTACCTGCCTCCTTCACCTAAGCTGACAAAGGAGCTGAGGGTCTTAACACATAAACATGCCACAGCTTTCAGAGCCATAAGAAGGAGGTGAACGGCGAATGTCCTGGCTCGAAATTACTGCTTAAGAAAGAGAGTGAAATTTCTCCCAGTATGTTTTCAGACATTTTCCAATTATTTGCAGGCTGTGTTCTGTTTTACTACACATACAAATTAATACTATGATTTCCCGTCATTCCCAGGATTTTTTACAGAAGCAGTAGCAGAATATGGCCCCTCATTGTTATATTTAATGTCATTTCAGTGAATGGCAAAGACATGCAAGTGAACTATTTAGTATTTTCTTTGCAAGGACAGAGGAGCTAAAGATGGTGATTACAAATCACACTGGGGCATGCCTATAAAGTCCAAGTAATCCATTGAAAGGAGATAATGCTAACATATAACGGAGCAAGGAGATCAGTATTCCCTTTTCACTGTAATACTAGGAAACATCAATATGCATTGCTCTGCTAACACAATGTGCGTTGTTTGGCAAAGTCAGAACAAGGCAAAAAAAGAGCAAGATTAGAAACCACGAAAGCGTGTCCTGTGCACTGACTGTCTGGGAAGCACTTCTGTGCTACAGCCGAGCACCTAAAATCCAGAGATTTGTTTCATTACTACCAAACTGGAATGTCAAAATCAGAATTTCTCTCTATCGCCTCAGAGCTAATTCTTACCATAAATCATGGCTTTGTTAGCATGTACAGTAATCTTTGCTTCCTGGAATGTCACAGGCTGTTTTTCCTAGTAATAATTAAAGTCTAGGATGCTACTAAAGCCTGCTAAAAACCTCTTATCTCCTAAGAAAACTTCTCTCACTTCTAGTCCTCTAATCTCCAAAACAAAGTACTGCTGCACAAAATTCTTGGAGGCTTCTTGCAGCAGGGTAAACATCGCCACCCTTGGGCTGATGTGAGCTTGTAGGAGCTTTGTCTGAGAAGCAGGTAACAGCTCTTTTGAGACTGCATCCACAATTTTGGTTTCTGTAACCTAGCAAAGCTGTGCAAAAGGCTTATGTTCATGCAGAATTTCAACACTTTCAAAGGAGAAATCCAAACAGGTTTTTTTCTCCTGTCCTGTAGACCTTAACCAGATATTATGTTTGCTAATACCCTCCAATCCTGTTTTTAGTCTGCTAAGTGTCATATGCATTTTCTGTGTCCCCACATTGTTTATCCATTCACTTATTTTTACTGACACTTTTATTGCCCTTCTTATGTTATAATTTCCAGCCTCTTTGCTCTAAGTACCTGACAAATAATGTTCTGTTCTTCTTTCACAGAGAAGGAAACCATGTCTCTATAGCTCTATGAATCATGTGGGAAAATAAGTTTTTATTTGTTTAAGTTCAGCACTTAACAGAAGTCAAGTAGTGTGGAGCTAGGGTAAATTCACATCTTGAAATGTGAATTGAGTCTATAAAAGCATTAAAATGCATTTTTCATTGGAGAATTGTGAGGTTAAGCCATTAACTTTGTGAATTTGCAGAGGTTTCCCAGAAG
The DNA here is from genome assembly GCA_013397195.1 of Hylia prasina. Lineage (NCBI taxonomy): Eukaryota > Metazoa > Chordata > Aves > Passeriformes > Sylviidae > Hylia > Hylia prasina. Next base: position 591,120 of record VYXD01006933.1, read on the forward strand.
CTTACTCAAATCTAGTGTTTGTATCATGTTAAATCTATTCTACTTATTACCCTAATAGCATAAATGACCACTCATGCAATGGAGAGTGACAAGATTTTCCTAACAGTTCCTCTGAAAACTCAGGGTCACTTTGAACCTAGGTAACCTACAGAAACAACTGTATTAAATCAATATGAGCTTTGTGAAGCTGGTATTCTCTTAGGTACTTTTTCAGTTATTTGGGTTTATGCATAAACAGTCAGACGATCCAAAACATTTGAGTGGTAAACACAAGGAAATTTGTCTTTTTGTGGCATCTGTGTTCTTTTGGTTTGGTTTCGTTTTAACAAGGGCAATAATAATGAACATGACAGGCACTCTGAAGGACAGTGATGATGAATACAGAAACTCAAGATTTCCTACCATCATTTTTGAATATTTAAGAAAAGAACAAGCCTTTAACATATTGATTTACTTTTATTACCTTCTTCAGGGGATACTGGGCACTATACTCACTTCCGATGAAAATTTGAAAACAGCCTACTAGTTGTTCTGTATTCTACCATCCAAGGAATGTTGTGTATCAGCAGGGACCCCTCTCAGCTGGCCTCCAGTGCAGGAAAAACAAAATACAGGAACAATTTCTGCACATAATTAGGCCTTTTTAGCCATTTGGGAGGTACAAGACTGTTCTAAATTGAAGAGGTTATACAGTTCTTCACATTCAAGTGCTTCATACTGGAGGTCTGAGAGATACAAAAATAGTCTCCACACTCAGTCAATGCATTTCTAAGCTGAACTACTTACTTCAGAACTTGTAGCACAGACCTTTTTGTTGTAGAACAAGGGAATGTAAGAAAAGTTTAAAAAAATACTTCATCTCATTTATGTCTTAGAAATCTTGCCTTAAATCAAGGTCCTGAGAAATGAAAAGATTTGCTCCAGTCTTGTGAGGACAATAGGAAGGTTTTTTTCCCCATCTACAGAACTTTTCTTGAGGACTTGAAACCATAACTAGCCCAGCTGCAAATTGCTGTGAGAATAGGGCTGTAGGTCAATTGTTTGTCTGAAGATCCCACTGATAAAAAGGTAGCAGAGAAAAAAAATAATATGCTTTCAAAAATGTACTTTATTAAGCTTATCAGTCAAAGTCAGTTCTTAATCTCTGAAAGACCCAATATGTTGCAATATCTTCTAAAGTGAGTTCAGACAGCAGAACACTCATCTGAAATTGTGTCAAAGTGTATGCATCTAAAACCACTCAGGTTGCTAGGGCATTTCAATTACATTTATTTTGAAGTAATTATTTATTTTCTACAGTAATGCAGAGTGCATAATTGTACTCTTGCATCCAACTGTGGCTTAATTGCAGCAATATTTGCTGGTAGCAAAAGGGGAAATTATTGATGGAGGAAAAGGTATTTGCTATGTTGTACCTCCCTCAGCATTTTTCTCAGCAAGGTAGGATTAATGGGGGAATGGGTGACCTCTAAATGTGCCTGAACTCCACTACATTCTGAAAGGATCATTGTCCAGAAGGCTGTTTAAGATAATTTCCTTAAAAGGCCATTGGCAAGTGCCTAAAACCTCTATTGATCCTGTTCCAGCAGGAAATATCTTAACTTTCCCAGTCTGAGTAACTAAAGATTTGTGAACTTCTTAGCTGTACACGTGTCCCAAACTGCTTAGAAGTGAGAAAAGCAGAGAAAATGTTTCCTGCTAAATATAGGGAAAGCAAAAATCTTGATGATTACAGATATCAGCAAAATACTTGGCAGAATGAAAACCTGCCTTTAAATGGATGGTGGATGAGAGCACTTAGCCAGTGCCAGTCAGGAACATCATGAGTTCACTTATTGCATATGTTTTGATAAGAAAAAAACCCAGAAAATCAGTGAGGCTATTAAAAGATTATCCAGCAGGAGATGAGACAGTCAGTTAAAGAAGATTCCCAAGCATAAAGGAGAGAGGAAATGAGTTATTTAGAAAATAGGTACTTATACCTGCTGTGGATCTGTCCATAAGGATTATTTAGACTAGGAAAGCAATGAATCCCAGTGTACAGAGAGGAATTTTTATTTTTAAAGGCATTTCTTATACTTTGGGCATGTCTAGTAAACATATTTAGGAATGTAACTGCAATGTTAGAAGCTGAAGTCCAAGATTTTTGCTTCATTGACATTTTCAACAGTCCCATTCAGATGATATGTGAATATGGGTTTTATCTTTCTGGTTCAAAGTCTTTCAAGTTTTGATGCCTCACCAGCCTCAGGCTGATGCCTAAGCCTATCTTGTGTGTGGAGCATGATTCTGTGGTCAAACTGTAGAGCTAAATTGGGAGCAAAACTTTCAGACATGAGCAGCTGTACATCTCTCTGTGTCCGTCATACCCAGCTGTGCCATGATCAAGGCACCCTCAGGAGTAAATGGCCTCTCACCACAGGATATGAAGCATCACTTGCAACACCAACACATCAGAGGCAAGTGCATCAGATCCCATTCTGCTATCCGGGATCCTGTAAGTATCCATCAGAAGAGTTGGTTTCTTGACTCTACACTTACTCTTTATCTCAAAGACTGTACATGTGTGATCATTTAAAAGGCACTTTACCCACCCTAGCATATTCCCCAGGCTTCTGGTTTAGGCACCAGGGGGAACCACTTCAGATCACACAGACTGGATATGTGAAAAAGTTTCCATCTCCTCAGTGGCTTCCATCATGACTAGTGGCTATAACCAGGTGTAAGTGATCCTCCTCAGTGTTTTCTGTGGGAAAGACATGTCTGACTTAGCAACCTAACACCAGGGAACAATGAAGAGCTAAGAAATATCAGCCTCTCTTGGTTGTTAGGTCTTTTCACTTATCTATGTTGAACTGTTCTGTTTCTTTCCCTCTCCAAAACAAACTTCTGTAGGAGGGACTATCTCTAAAGGCTGTGCAAGCACAAACTATTTTGCAAAGCTTCAAGTCAAAGCTCAGGGATGATCCTAAGCCATCTTTTTAGCTGTGCAGTCATAACATTACTGATTAGTCTGATTGGGCTGTGGTGTGTTCTGGTCAGCAACAAACTGCTTACAAACAAGCTACTGAAACCCATAAGTCATTTACAAACTCAATGATCATCCAAAGCATGCTGTTCTCACTAACCAGCAGTGTCATAAAACATGATAACTTTGAAATACCGAAAAGCTATCCAGTGTTCAGGGCTGGGGAGAAGAGTGATGTTGGTGTTGATGGATCATGAAAAATCAGATCTTACAATCACATTATTTCAGTGACAATGACTTCTCTTGTCTATATTATGTGCTTTTAGACTAAGATGCAGCCTCTGGACCAGACATGGTTTCCTGTAATGACTCCAGACATAAATTTTAGTAGATTATCTCATTTGGAGCTAACATGAGACAGAGCCTACAGACTCTTTGTGTCCTTGTAGAGTTAATGTCCATTATTCATAAAGATTTCCATTTTCTTTTCAATATGGACAGAACATTTTTTTGCTCCAATGACATTAGTAACAATCCTCCGAAAAACTGACTCATGGTCAGGATTCCTAATGCAAAAAATAGTCAGGAGTTTACGGCCATTTTTAAATTTAGCTTACAGCTTTGGCAGAAGCAAGACATGCACCAAAACAAAACATACAATAATTATGAGTTAAGCAGAAAAAACAGAGGCTTGTGGTAGCAAGAAACATTGTTACTAAAAATAAACAATATGCCTGCAATAGTTACTATTTGAAAACAGGATTCTGAACCTAAAACTATTTCAAATTTAAATGGATTAATTTTTGAATCTTCAGGTAGGTCCCTATTGCTTTGGCTCCATGTGGAAAGCAGCAGGTCTTCTAGTTGTAGCTCAAGTATAGCCAGAAAATGTGCACAACCTTGGCTTTTGGACAAAAATATCAAAAATTCTGTGCAAGCATATCCTCTCCTAAGAGACTTGCCTAAAATATACTAAACTATGTACTAAAATATACAGTAATAGTTGATAATTCATTATTTATATAAGGTAAAGCAAATTCAACTGCTGGGAATACACCTAGGAAGCTGGAGAGTTAGTTCAAGGTCCTGCTTCAGGGAATAATTAATTATTTATACAAAGTGGAAACAGGTTTGAAAGAGGCTGGAATAATCTGTTTCCATAATACCTGATAAACTGATAAGGCTGTCCCTTGGGAAATGGAACATAATTTCAGAATGCAAGCATGTTAACTGTTTGGGACATCTTCTCGAATCATAATACCACACACAAAATTTGAGGAAAAATACCTTTTTAAGACTTCAGTGCTATCTACTCCAAACCTAATCATTTATTTGGCTGGAATTGCAGACCCAACGTCTAAAATAAACCAAGCAAGCATGCAAGTGCTTCCAACTGGCTCCTAATGGTGACTCATTAACAAGTGGCTCGAAATCCTGGCATGGCTTGTATCCGTAGGAGCTACAGATGCATTTTTAAAGGTGTTTAGGCACCTAAAGATGCAGATAAGAAGCTGGCAAAGCTGTAACGATTAGGGATCTCTTTGCATCTTTAGGTGCCTAAGTACCCTGAAAAGCTTGGCCCTGAGAGCCACCCTGTAGGCTCAGTCAGCCACAGGCCCCCTTCAATGGCTTTTCTACTGATTTTATTTATCATCTTGGAAATAACAGTTATCCATAGTTTTCCAGTTTTCCAGTTTCCCTGATTTTCTTATTTGAATTACATAATGGCTTTTGCATGCATTACATGTATGACTAACAGGAAAGTTTTAAACGTATCCTGGTTTTATATTAGTGGCTATTGAGCCACCTGCAGTTTCTGGAGACTGGAAACACCAGGTGTTTTTCATGTAGAGTGATTCACATTCATTTCTACTTGACTCATAATCCTGGGTTATCCTTCTCAGAATAATACAGATGATAAGCAACTTCTGAGGTACCTTTTCTTGGATAATAAAGCCCAGCAAACCATTGATTTTTCTCCTTATCTCATGCAACATTTACAAATGCGTAGTCTTTCCCATATTAAGAAAGACAAGTATCAACAATCACCACAGATATCAAAAATAGAACAGAGAAGACTTAGAATAGAAAGTTCAGGAGGTTATATCTTTTAGTTTTTTATTTGCTTTATATATTTGACACCTAAAGAAGAAGCTAACCTTGTAAGAAAATGATCTTTAGAAAGACATTAGTGTCTTAAAAAGTCTGACAACTTACAACCTATACTCAGGATGATATGTGCTTGGTATTTTCTTTCCCCTCTCCTTTCCAGCTTTGCTCTTACTCTGTGACAACCAGCACAGTATTGATCATGCCTGAAAAAGATCCAGAGGCTCAAGATTTTTTCTATACAAAAGTTAACATGGATATTTTGAACTTTATTTCTTTCCACTGCCCTTTTCCTTCCTACCAGCAGCAATTCTTTTGCCTCCTCTCAGTGTATGGGGTACTGAAGAAAGGACAGCCATATCAACACTAATGAAACAACAAATTGCATTTTACTGAAGTGCTCTATTTCACAGAGGATCTCTTAATAAAAATGAACCACAGTTTATAACGTTATGACTGATCAAACATTAACATCTCTCTCTGCAGATTAAATACCACTTTCAGTGCATGTCACTTCATTTTCCCATAAGGTTTACTGGCTTGTGGTTCTGATCATGATTGATGCATTGTTTATACACAGCATTAAACCTGTGCTTTGCCTGTTTCTGGTAAATGGAACCCACTTCTGCTCCAAATGGTAAAACTTGTATCAGTGCTTTACCCTATCCACACCATCATTCCTTTCATAGACCCAATACCACATATAAAAACCTTGCTTTCTTTTTTCTTCCTCTGGGCTGTCTAAAATTTAATCATTTCAAAGGCAAAATTCAATGGAATTAATAGCAATTTGAGGCTGTTGCAGATGATGGCCTAGATTAATAGTCCAGTTAAACTTTTAAATGTCTTTGAGCACCCAAGGCACATCTGCTTTTTCTTTGACGTTCTCTCAGCTACTCTATTTGCCACATACAGCTGAAGAATTCCTTAAATCCTTCATTAATTTTCAACTTCCATGTGTTGTCACAACCCTTTAAATTTAATTTCTCTTCTAGAAAGACTGTTGGCTTAGAGGCGGAATCATCTACCATTTGTAAAGGGGTGAAACATAAAACTGTCTTTCTTTATGAAAAATTATGCTTTTCAGTGGGATCATGCCCCAAGAGTGATTTTATACTGAACACTGAAAGCTGACTTTTTTTTTTTTTTTTTCTATGCCAGGTGATTGCCTTGAGCAACCAGTTCTGGCAGACTCATCAGCTAATCTAGGTGCTGAAATGGAAGGTGATGCTGGATTTCACATCAGGTGTCCAGTGGCTTAGTTCCAGTGGCTTAGTTCCATACAAGGGAGCTGACTCATGTGTTGGAAGGCTACACCTGTGTTTGCAGGTAATGCAATGAATCCCAGAGAGAAAGTTATGCTGTGCATATCTGTGGAGGCAAAGAGGACAACCAACCATATCATAACACTTGAAAAGTTCTGCAAGAGGATAAAACTCTCATTTATTTATGTAAACCACAACAATTTTCACAAAAGGGACTCAGAGAGACCCACCCCGGAATACTCAATTACTTTGTCATCAGCATCTTTCTTCTCCAAGGAGAAACTCAGTTCAAAAGGGTCAGACAATGGAAGTGAATCTGAATAATTAATATACTAAAAAATAAACCGGTGGACTAATCAATCAAATGTGCATTTTTTTCTCTGTTCTTATTTGTAGTTTGATTTCACCAGCAATGAGTCAGCTTGGCTTAGATAACAAACTTCAAGATGGGATTTAGTGACATAAATCCAAAGACAGAAATCTCCAGACTATTCTTGAAGCAGTATAAGATGAGCTCTCTTGGACGTCATCACCCCACCTGCCTAAATCAGTTTTTTCTTAGAAGTTATCAGGCTGATAACAGAGGAAATAGATACAACTCCTATCCTAATTTTTGCTGCATCAACCCAGCATCAGAGGTGTCTTTACACAGATATATGAGATTTTCAGTAAATTGTTTGTGGATGATTTTTGTTTCAAAGTTATTTTGAAAGAACAATCAGGCACTAAACCTCACCTCTACTTTGATTTTTCTGCTGATTTTTGTGGTTCTCTGTGCGGTGCTTTTGTTTTTTTGTTTTTGGTTTTTTTTTCCCCTTGAGCATCATATATAGAGAAAACCTCTCTGTGAATTTTAGGATGACTCTGGCTTTCCACTAAGTTGTACTGTACCTAAAAACTATGCATAACATATTTGACCTTCCTTTGTTCAATGGTAAATGACTACAGAGGATGTCTTGATTTATCCTCTTTAAACATTCATTATTGGACATAATTGCCATATCTCTTATTTTCATTCCCTTGAGCAGCCCATTTTAATCTCATACCATATGGAAGTGATTGCAAGCCATCAAGAGCGAAGGAAAACCTGAGGTAGATTTGCATCAAGATAAAATGCATCTGCTCTGAAATTACTGGAGTAATTTCGCTGAAGAATGACATAATTCTGGATTATGTCAATAGCATCAGTGTGTTAGACTGGGTAAGAAGACATTTGCAGTCCCCTCTATGTAAAGATATTGATCAAATGAAGTTAACGACCACGTTTGGTGATGGCTAGCCTAATATGATCCTTTGTTTTGTGCACTGAAATTTGACAGAACAAAATATGTGTTTATCAGGCTGCAAACTCCCTTTTATGTTCCGCCATGTCATTATGTTTTATATTTTGGATTCATATACTATTTCTCTAAGGTGTTCAAAGTACCTGCTTTCTTGAGGTCCAAGGCTTAATATGTCATTAAATTACAATCACAGAGTCTTGTTTGTGGCCAGGATAGAGTTCTGGGACTGGAACTCTGGAACTCTGGAGAGAACTCTGGAAGAAGAACTATTGTGGTTTAACCCCAGCCAGCCACTAAGTACCACACAGCCATTTGTTCACTTCCTCCTAACCCTGCAGGTGAGATGAGGAGGAGAATTGAAAAAAGGTAAAGCTTGCAGGTTGAGATAATCACAGTTTAAAATAATAATAACAACATTAATAATGATAATAACAATACCCAAGAGAAACAAGGGATGCATAGTAAAACTGCTCACTGCCAGTGTACCAATTCCCAACCCATCCCTCAGCCAACTCCTACCAGTTTACACAGAGAATGATGCTCTGTGGTATGGAATATTCCTTTGGCCAGCTCAGGACAGCTGTCCTGGCTGTTCTTCTCCACACTCTCTTAAGTGCCTGTTCAAAAAGGAAGAGCAAGGAAAACTGAAAAGTCTTTTACTTAGGGTAAGGTCTACTTAAGCAACAACCAAAACCCTCAGTGTTTTTTTAACGTTATTCTCATACTCAATCTAAAACAGAGCACTTTACCAGCACTAAGAAGATCAACTCTATTCCAGTTCAAACCGTGACACACAGTCACGTCCTTAGTGCTACATTCTGAGGTTATCTGTTCTACCTTACCAGTCTGCATTCCCAAGGCACAATGTGCATTCCGAAAAAAAGGATTGACTGGAGCAAGCAGTGTGAAGAAAAAGATGGCAGTAATCTCTTATTACCTTTAAGTGCCCTATGTACACGGAACTAGAGGAAAAATAGAAGAGTGCCTTGACAGAAATTCTGGCTGACTTTGAACTCACAGTAGCTCTGAGGTCAAATTAAGCTAAGCAGTCCACTAAACATAATTTTCAGAAACCTGTAGAACCACTTCCTTGAAATACTAAGGCTGTCCTTGTGCTTCACTTTCCTCACTTCCCTGTTACCCAAGAAGCCTGGACTGAGAAGACTCTAGACAGGACTCTGGGAAGCAAAGATCTCAGAAAGTGGTTTCAGAATACTAGACAGCCAAGAACTCAATAGACTCACTGTGGCTAGCAGTGAGTGCCAAGAGCATACGTAAACATTGAAATAGAAGAAATCTAGGAACCAGGCCTGAACTTGAACCTCTGGTTCTCTGCTTCACTTACAGCCCAACCCCACTGCAACATGCTCCAGATAACACTCCCAAGACTGATTTATTTCAGAAGCGACTGCTCCTTAAAATTTGTGACTTAGTGCCAGCTGGTGCTTCTTGGCCTTGGGACCAAAAACAATGAGAAAAGAAAGTGACTAAGAGCTGAAAGAACTCAGAGAAACAATCCAGTTCATGGTGACTTAGGAGCTATAACTACATCATTGTGTCATAAACTGGCACCACTAAAGTAAACAAAGAAATTAAAAATAACAAAAAATGCCAAGGCTGGTCAAGAATATAGCTGATCTCCAATAATCTCATTATGTCATTGAACCTTATTTGTTAGTAAGTCAGTTTTCTGAATGCTTGATTGCTCCATTCAATTCCTTTTAGCAGTTTCTTGGGAGCCTTGGAAGTAAGTCATCATAACTGCTGATTTTAGGGAGTCTAGGGAACCTTACAGGAGACATTTTCATGTATTGCAAATATTTTAATTCACTGCGAAGTAGCTGAAATCCAAAAGCTCTATAAAATATTGACCTTGTTTACTTCTGGAGAGCTAGGTCAGGAATTCTTGAGCTAGGTACCAAGGCAATTAGTACGTCAGATAATCCTTTAATTAGATTAGAGGGTGCAGATACTATATGTCAAATACCTATTGGTAAATGAAAAAGTCTGTCTTGGGGTTTCCTAAGTATGTAAGGTCTATTTATTTGTCACATAGTTGATTTAAAACTACTTCTAAAGGACTATACTGTTCAGGATAATAACTAGGTAGGTTAATCTGACCTGAAAAACCTTGAAACATTTCTATTTGTTGTATGAGCCAGGCACATATTTCAGATCTGAGAGATTTTCAGATCTAGGAGACCCATCTCCTCACACTCTGTATGGCAACATGCTGGAAAGAGGTAAACATCAGCTCACTGCTAGGCAGCTCAGGACAGGGTGTATCTTGAAACCTCAAAGTTTCATATGCCTAATACCAAAAAGCAGCCACTTGTGCAACATCAGGCACCTGGCTAAGAAGCAGCTTTGATCCAAGTTATTTTATTGACAATTACATGGTCATTGCTCAGTGTAGTACTTTCCAGACTTTTTCATTTGACTCCCTGCCCTCTGAAGTCTGACAGCAATTATTGAAGCTGTATCCCTTCTTCCAGCACAAAACCCAGACCAGTAGTCTGCAAACAATTCTGGCTAGAATATTTTCCTCCCAAAAAGGCACTTCATAGCGTGGAAAGGTCTCTTTTCCTTTTCTAGCAAATTCTAGGCACCTGAGAAATTCAGCTCAATGTCAATTGAAATACACCAATGTTATAGGTTAAGCACAGCTATTGGCTAGTTTTTAACCAATAAGAAACAGGAGTGCGACTTTTGAAATACCGTATAAAAAGCTGAGTAGGCGGGGCATTCTCTCTCTCTCTTAGCCGACAACCAGGTAACATCGGGGCTGGGTCGGGCCAGGTCCCAGGGAGCTGATGCTCCTGCCAGGCCGGGCCGGGCCCCCGGGGGAGCTGCTGCCTCTGCCGGGCTAGGCCCGGCTGGGCCCCAGGCCGCGGCCTCAGCCTCAGCCTCAGCCATGCTCGGGCCGAACCCCCTTGCATTTGGGCGGCCGAGCCTCAGAGAGCAGTCCGGCCGTGCTCGGCCAGGATAACAGCGAGCAGCGGAGGAAGGGAGGAAAAGCCTCAGCAACTGCTCGTGTCGCCGACCGGGGCTCGGAGGGTGTTTCTTCCCTCTTTTCTCTGAGGCCTCCGAGAGCCGCCAGACCCGGCGACAAAACAGCCACACCATGGACCGAGGAGTGGCAAGAAAACATCTAGCAGCCCCTCCACGCCGCCA
>VYXD01006933.1:602359-623909 GCA_013397195.1 Hylia prasina
AAGTTTCATTTTTAGTTTATTTAGTTTTAGTTTCCTTTTCTCATTTTTCCTAATGTGTGTAAATAAATTTCTTTTTTTTTTTTGCAACTTTAAAGTAAAAGTTGTTTTGTTTTCAGAGATCTCCTAGTCATATATATATATAAGATTGCAAACACTAAACCCACGACAATAATTGGTGCATTGGCCGGGAAACAAACCATAAATTAGTGAACATGAAACCATTCGGTTATCGAACTAAAACCTTGACAATCAAATTCTACTTCAGCTGAATTTTTGTCAATGAGGTCTTTCAGTGCCATATATATGTAACACAAAATACTGGGTCATGAGTTTGGAACATGGAGAGCATTAGTATTTATAGAGGCTCCCAAATCCCCTTCCACTTTGCCTTATTTATAAATAAAACCCCTGTTCAAGGACTTGATAGCTATGTCCTTATTCTGCAATTGAATAAATGTAAAATATATATTTGCATGCCTATCAAACCTGTGATAATTTTTATCACAAGAAAGCTGTTGAGAAAAGGTTGGGTTTTTTACCAAATCATTTAGGATAAACCTGATCTCTGTTAATGTCATTCAGTGAAAATTTATAATGACACTGTATTCAAGATCTTTACTGGTTAAATGAGCATTTTGAGAGTATAAGATGTGTTGTTGCTTTTAAAGGCTTTGTAGCTGAAAAGACATTCCCTGCATCTACATGAAAATTGCATCCAGTAATGAAGTTGTCCATAAAAAGCACAGAGTGCTGTTTTGTCGCATGGACATGTTGCTGCCTTTTTTTTTTTTTTTTTTTANNNNTTTTTTTTTTTTTTTTTAATACAGGAGAGGGCTTAGAGGAGGGTGATATATGACCAGCAAGATAACAAAACCACAGAGTGAGCCACTCACCTTCATATGTTCCAACAGTTTGTAAGAAGTAATGAACATGACTACAGAGCTTTTAACTGCCTCAGGCCCTGTACTAGACACCTAGAATACATGGAAGTGAGATGTCAGAAAGGAATCAGTACTTGATTTTGAAATGAGTGAATTTTCTAACCATCTTGTACCTACCACATCTATCAATATCTTACATAATGCACAAATTATTGAAATACATGGCCTTCTGTGGGCTGAACGGCAACAGAATCTGACAACACAAATCATAAAACAAATCTTTATTGAGGCAGTAGGAATGATGAGCATATAGCAGCTCACCCAATTGCTGATATCAGGTACAGGATCATGACTGATGCTGCGGTTCTGGTGGACTGCCAGGGACACTTGGTGTCTGGGGCATATGGCAGCAATAGCCAATCCTGCAAATGCCTTTTAAATTCAGCCAAGAGTTGTGCCACCAAAAATAAAGTCATTTGTGAGAATTGTACTTACATGATTAATGTGGCATTCTGCACTACTGATTCTGGCTGAAGACAGGATGTCAGGATGCTGGGTGTCACCTTTTATTTAGGAATAGACATTTATGTGTATATATATGTGTTTAATATTCACATGCAAAATTTCACTGAAAATATCAAAAGAGTGCATACTGAATTTGGGTTAATATGCAGCTAGAAATCTCTTTATTGTTGTCTTTATGCGAAGAGAGTATTATGTCCCTCTTGTAGAGAAATAGACAACAGTCAGCAAGTGTCATTCAATGCTCAAGCATCAGCCTACCTCTAAGGTTTGAAATTTTAAAACTTCTAAACTATGAACATAAATTTAAAAATTGCACAAGCCCTCCTATTCAGCCGACTAGATGGATAACTTGGATATTTGCCTTAGTGATATTTATATTTTACTCACCATGCACGGTGATAATGTTAACAAAAATTGTCATAATAGCTATTGTCCATTCTCTCTCTATTATAAATATGGCTAGAAGAAAAATAATTTTCCATTGGCTTGTGTCTTTTATTTTCTTTACTTCTATCAGCTTCCTAAAATGATAAATGAATTGTTTCTAGAAAGCAGTGACAGTGTTGTCCTGTATCCTTCTTTACATGAGGCAAATCTGTTGATCTGTTGTCATTTAGAAGAGCAAACTCTAAGACAATCATCTGAAAACCATCATTCTTCCAGCCCACCTATAATTTCCGCTAATTGTATCATTTCAGAAATTGATGGAGCATTATAAGAAAGGGAAGCAGAAAAGGAAAACATCTTCACTAAAGCTCTTGGAACAGAGAGATTATCTTTGCCTAATGGGGATATGAGGAAGTGCAATGCTGGGAGCCTGCAGCATGGTCTATTACTTAGATGACACACTATCATTTACTGAATTAGTCATCATTATTCCCTATGGTGTGCAGATATGTTCTATTACTTGAGCGTACAGGTAAAAAAATCATAATTTTTTTTGCTCAAGACCTGAACAGGTTAGGGCTAAGACCTTAGGACAAGCTTCATCATATTAAAAGATTCAATACATATGGGTGTTCAAGAATAAGTTTAGGATTTCAAGGATGAACCAAGACTACAAATAAATTTTTATGTCACAACATAAGTCACTGCAATGAAGGTAAAGCTGCCCCTAAGTTTAGTTTGCCCACTCCTAGCAGCTTTTTCAACTACTATAGCTTCATCAAGCTGCCCTTGATCCTTACTTGAGGAAATTTAGATCATGAAGCTCCCTGTATTTCATGTAAATATCTCATTAAACCAACTATCAGGGAACTGTTGTTGATGTGTCTAGAGTGCTGATTTCCATTCCTTGGACTTCAGCTTTAAGACCCAGGCAGTGATACACTAAAGAGAAACACCTGCAACTGCAAGCCCTATGAGATCTGGGAACAGGTGTTAGCAGATCAGCTAAAGAGCACTCAGTACAGAAGTAACGGGACCATTCTGACCTATTGTTCCTTTTTACAGCATATCCTATGTTAACTATTATGAAAAAAATATTTTTAAAAGTGTATAAATTGACTAGATTTCAAGAGTACATGACCGTGCTTCTTGCACCTGTTGACTAAGAAAAATATGAGGTGTGATTAATTGATAAAATATATTGTATTTCAACTAAGATAAAAAATTAGAAATGTGTTCAGCTGCTTATTTCTTTCTCACTAAAGCACTAGGCTAAATTTAGATTGAAAGGACCATGTTTGATATATACACTAATGCGTGGAACAATTTTTTGGGGTAAGAATTTTTGTTAAAACATGGAAAATAGATTTAGGTATATATCCAGCCTCCAAATTACAGCAGGAGGATTTGAACAAACAACAGCACTGCCCATCACCTGTATGCTATTATACTGTTCATAGCCTTTTTAACAAGCTTATTTTAACCAGGATTAAGTAGTAGAAGCTATTTTAAACATAGATATTAATGCCAAGATGCAGAAGCTTTCATATTTTCAAAACAATACTCAAAATCTTGTTTGTAGCAGTCCACTTATACAGAAAATACATATGCAAGTTTATAGGCTAATTCACTGACAGTTGCATAACTATCTTCACTAATCGATGCTTTCTCCATTTTTGAAAATGCAAAATCAGCACATGTAAACCAAGCAAACCTGAGAGCAGTCCACAACAATACTCATCCCAGCCCAGCACAGGCATGTGCCCCCAGTGACAATGCACATGAAAAATATTAAGATGATTATCCTTCCCTCAGGCCTGAAAAACACACACAACCTGGAAGCGTAGGCTTCTGTGGGAGAGTTAAGTAATGTGACATCTGTGTATTTTCAAAGCACTGCCTCTTTTCGTTTCCCAGCCACCAGTACTGCCACAAAGGCAGTTAAATAGTACAGTAACAATCTTCTCTTTCAAGAGTCTTGTTATTTAGCTAAAACAAAACAAAACAAAAACCCCTTCCAATTACAGAGATTAAACTCTTATTCTGCTTGTATTGCATTCCCTACCCCAAACCCTGCATAATTTAAATTATCTATCAACATCCTTAAGTCTCACTCACAACAAAAGTAATTATGAAAGACAATGGGGAATGAGTTTTTCTTTTTGTTAGTGCTCTTTGGGTTTTTTGCTGTTTTGGAGAGGAAATAATTCAAGCAGAAGGAACCTTTTCCTGTTTACTCTCTCAGTAGCTAGCAGCCCTGTGACTATGGATAATACAACCCTGAACTGGCCAATAATCTGTGATAAAAAGCCCACTAGGCTGAGTGCCATCTGTATGTGGCTATATGGCTTCTGGTAGACTCAGGGTACAAGTCTGCCAGTGAGTGGCTGAGCAGACATATGTTAGATAGCATTACCTGGTAACATCTGCCATAATAATTAAATCCTGCTGAAGACTGGCAGTGTCTCCTACAACAGCTGCTCTCATTCTGTTCCTATAGGAAAGCATTCATGAAGAGTAAAAGGTTACCTGACTTCTTTTATAGGAGGAAGCAGGTTTCTTTAAGGGGAGTCGAGGTCTATAAAATCTTTCTTTCATAACTCTGTGGTGGGCCCTTGTTAGTTGTTGCCTAGAAGACTCCACAGCAGATAGTGAGCATCTGGATCATAAAAGGTTAGTTGCTGGTTAGAGCTGGATCCTGGAAGGGGAAGCTTTAATGAAACAGAGCAGGGAAACCTCAAGAAAACATTCCGTCTCTTGTTCCATGTGTAAAGCACATCTGTAGGAAAAAGCAAGATTTTAAGCCCTTACAGCTAAAAGGCATGTTTACTGGAGAGCAAGCCAGAGTAGGACTCTCAGGTGTTTGGAACTATTAATTAGCAAGATACATGAAAGAAGTACAGTGATTTTTGTCCCTGCTTCTCGTTGTGAGGGGAGGGTCTGTAGTCAGAGACAGAGGAAATGAAGGCTTCTGGCAAAGTGAAAGCAATAGAACTTGATTTCCTAAGAGAAATTTGTAGATATATATTCTGTGTCAGCTTCCCAACCGGGCTCTTGGCTGTTCTATTTCTCTTAAGCAATAAACCCTTTTGAAAATATATCTTAAAAAATCTATGAACTAGCTTGCACGGAATTTTTTTTAACAAAGACCATTCTATTTATGAAAAACTGTATCTAGTTCTCCTAGCTAAAAGGCCTCTAGTCTTTTATCAACTAGCACATATTCTTCTGTGGGACAGATACCCTGAATCAGTATGTCAAGGCTCTTCCTGAGTGCTTCCATCAAGGATGTTTTTATTTCATTCATTCATTTTTTTTTATTTTTTTTTCCCCAGTTTGTTAAAAATATTTGTTCAGAAGCTTTTACATGTTAACAAGTGGCAGGACAAAGCAAGACGAAATGGCCTCAACTTGTGCCTCAGGAGGCTCAGATTGAATATTAGAAAATATTTCCTCACCAAAAGGGTTGTTGAGCATTGGAACTGGCTGCCCAGGGAAGTCGTAGAGTCACCAGCCCTGGAGGGGCTGTTTAAAAGACATGGAGCTGTGGCACTTGAGCATGTGGTTTAGCAGTGGAATTGGCAGTGTTGGGTTTATGGCTGGTCTTGGTGATCCTAAAGGTCATTGCCAACCTGGGTGAATATGATTTTGCTCTTCATATCCTGGTACACAAAGAAAGCAAGCTGTGACCAGTTGATTAATGACTGGAGGCTGCAACAAGTTAGAGAGCAATGGCAGTAACCCAGCTGAGGTCCTCCTTCCAGAAAAATCCTCAAAGCAGGCACTAGACACCTGCTTTGGCTCATATTACAGATCCTAGAATTTGATAGAGAGTAGTTAACAAATGTCTCTAGCTGGTGCCTGCCTTTTTTTTTCTCTCTCTCTCTTTCTCTCTTTCTCTCTTTCCCTCTTTCTCTCTTTCTCTCTTTCTCTCTCTCTTTCTCTCCTTCTTTCTTTCCTTTTTTCTCTCTTTCTTTCTATTAAAGACAAATATAGGATTTTAGAAGCTGGTAGGAATGTTAATAAGCAGAAGAGAAGACATTCAATATTAAAAAAAGCTTGATAATTGTTCTCCTTCACTGGTCTTTGAAAATAAGTGATGTGCACTTAGGGTTTTTTTGTAAATTAAAAGGTTCTATACACTGGCCTTAGTTCACATTTTCCTTTATTCCCTGAAGTAATGTTTTCTGTATGATAATTTTCTCTCCCTGGGAATACATTATTTGCCCTGAGGTGCATACTTAATGAGGGACGGAAAAGAGTAAAAAAAATAACAGAAATCTTCAAGCCCATTGAAGGATAAAATCAGAAGTTTACCTTTTGGAAGATGCCTAGCTCTTGCTTATCAGCTGCCTGAAGATGTGTTGCCTTCATCGTATCTGTGCTCACATTTAATTACTTATGAATACTTCAATGTTTATTTATGAAAACACCTAACCTCTTTATTTTAGATCTTCTGTTTAAATTATTTCTTTGCAATTAAGCCTGAGCCAGTGAGTGTTCCAGCATGTTGACCTTTAGCTGACTGTATGAGTGGTAATTAACGCATTAGCATTGCCAGTCAAAAGAAACCACCACTGTAGGAGCAAGAGCACCAGTGTAGGAGCAGTGTTTATCACCCTAAAACAAAAGCAGTGGGGCATTGTTTGTTTGGGGTTTTTTTGTTGTTTTTTTGTAATCAGAATAAGAGCAGAAATAACAGATCTATAATTATTCCCTGAGGGTGCTAACTACTGTATTTCCATGCTGGTTTCTTCATTTCCTTTGGTTAGCTGTTTACAATGAAATGGTAGTGAGAAATGGCAGCATATGGTGGTGAGCAAGGGCGAGAAAACAGAAGTGACAGAATGTACCAAGGCAAAAATAAGTAAAAGTCAAATCTGTGCTGCTGGGTCATTTTCTCTCATATCTCCTTGAGGTTAATTAACAGCAAAATATGCCTTACATTAATGCACCCACTGAGCCCCATAGTAGGTGATTCTGTCTTCACCCATTAAATTGCTGAAATAGCTTGTTGTTTCTTAGCCTTGAATTTTAATCAGAGCATGAGAAAGAGGAAAAAAAAGCAAACAAAAAGAATTTCAAATTGAGCCTCAGAAGCATTTTGGGTCTTCAAACTATGTGACTTAGTGTATATGTGAGTCAACAATATGATGTTGGAATATACTATTTTGACTGCAGCTGGAAAAGAAATTACTTGTACCCCCTCTATTTAATTCTGTGAAAGACCAGATACTTAATACTACAAAAAGTCATTTCCCTGGTCCAGCCTGAAAGGGCAATGACGTTGTAATTCCCCAAATCTGTAGCATCTGTTTCTGTCATCCACTCCATTTTACTTCCCTTGTAAATAAATTCTCGGTCTTACTACAAGAAAAATAAAACCTGTTCTTTTCTTAATTTAATTTACGGGAGAAAGGAGGAGAACATGGCTTTTAGTCTTCAAGAGATGTCGTTTCTGCTGTTGACACACATGTCAGTAAAAGCAACAGTTTTGTTGCTGGTACAAGAGCTGCTGTGCTTTGACTAGCAGATTACAAACAGTCTTGGCAGAGTCAGTAAACTGTGACAGCAAGAGATTCTAGCTACAGTAGAGTACAGTTAGGTAGGATGTAGTGCTAAATGCCTGAGGGATGAAAGAACATGCGTTGATGTTCCCTGCAGAGATTTTGGATCTAGCACATATCCTGTAGTAGGACTAGTGCTGAAAAGAGCAATCTCCTCAATGCAGTGCATAGAGTCTGCTCTCTTTTCTGTCTCTCTCCTCTTCCACCAAAAGGGAGATTTTGGATATTTTCTGCAAGAATAAAACCTAATATCATTGTCATAAGTCTATACATACTTTCTCTATAAAAGAGGCTGTCACTTCAGGACTACTTCCTATTTGTGTTGAGCAGAGTGATGGTCATGTATATTCACTGACTCTAAGTTTATGAAATTCTCTGATATGTATTTGAAACAAAAAATAGTTCAAAGTAAGCTTTAATCTATAATAGCCCATTAACCTCATTACTGTCTTACTTCTTTATTAAGTATACAGGCATATATGTCTGCTATTATCTGGGCATTTGTTTTCTGTACCTCTGGTTGCCATTTTTCTTTAATACGTGAGTGTTCAGATAATAATGTCTTACTCATCTGTGCAAAACTCCCATTAATTTTCTTCACATCCTTTACCTCAGCAGTAACTGTCATTTTGAGACTAAATGTTAAACTGTGTAAAGTAACATATCTTATGTTCAACAATGACTGATGACATAAAACTGGACTTATGTTTGCCAGTGTTCTGTGGCTGTGGTTTTAACTCCAGGTAACTGCTCTTATGGACCTGATATCCAGGTGTCCAAAAACACACTGTTTTCTGAGGTATTTTGTTTCTTAACAAGAAATAGAACTGAATTCTAGCTTCTCAAATATTGAGAATCAGTCTTCTAAAATAGTGGAGGTTTTTGTTTAACACATGATCAAAGAGTGGAGAGGGCTTCCTATCATTCATCTAGTTCCTACATGCAGAAATGTTAAGGGCTTACTCTTCAGCTGATGATGAAATAGAGTAGTCCAAAATGTTCTCAGGACAGCTTAGATATTTTCAGAAAGCAAAGATTTGCCGTCATTTTCTCTAGGCACTTTCCACCTAAATGGCTGAAAAGAGAAGAAATTAATAGAAAAAACTTGGTCTAATTTGATGATGTGGGGGAGTGGGGAAATCTCTGCTGTGCCACAGATTCCCTGTGTCAGAAAGGCAGCAAAGGCATAACATACCATCCTTCAAATAGATGAGATTGTTGTCATAAAGGAAAAGAGGGAGAAAACCAGACAGTTTTAATTCCTGTTCACCGATTGTGGACTATCTTACTTATCTTTTTGGCTGTTAATAATCCTGCTAACATATGATAGCCTTCAGCATGCTTGTTGCTGTGCTTTTGGAGCGTAACCTATCACACACTGTATTGGGATCCTGTGCTATCACTTCATTTAAGCACAACGAATACCAAAGACATATTTTTAGTTGGTCTGACTGATGCATCTTCTAATGGTGTGCCTGGGTAAGATGGAGACTAAAGGTTAGTTTCACTGTGTGCATCTGATGATCTCACTGACATAGATTAAACACAAATTTCCATGGGCACAGCTATTGTGACTAGGCCTGTGTATAGGGGTAATACCCTCGTTTCAGTCTGTAAGTCTCCATCCAGGCTGATTATGCCATTGTACTTTATTTGTGGCATCTAAGGTGTTGTCAAAGGCAAACTTTGCTATGTTAGAGCAATCCTTGCATTCCACAGGGAGTCAACTAATAGTCCAGAGCTCTAGAAAACCTCCTGAATGTTGCTTCATTTTGTGCAGTTTTTTCTCCTCTTTCATAACTGCTCAGTGTCACTACTCGCTTGGCATGTGGTTTTAAAGCTGTTCCTGTCTTAATCACCTGTACAACAAGCAATGTCCTTGGATGCATGACACCAGGCAGTCAGTGGACAATGGGACACAAATCCTGACTCACTTATCTGGACAATTCAGCTGAAGTGCCACCGTTCTTCATAGCCACATGCTGCCTTGTAGAGCGATGGGCTCAGGTCTCTGCTAATTTGGATATCTCTGCACTGTAACCCTCCATAGAGTATCCCATGTACTGATATAGCCAACAGCTGCCAGGCAGCTCTGAAGAACTGAGTTGTAATTGCCTTTCTCTAATGAGAAGAGATTGCTGGCAACATTATATAAGTCAATAAAGCAAAAAAACAAAAACACATGATGGACTTCCTACTTTACTTGCATCTACCTTCATTACTGCTGGTGAGCTTGAACTGGAATAAGGCTGATCCCTCTGTTGCCTATGCCTTTTTACTTGTGTGAAACAAATACTTTTGCTGGCCTCAGAAAAAAATTCAAGTAAAACTCTGCTCTGTCAAACCACTACATCAGTACTGCTTTAAATAGTTCTGAACACCTCACTTACATACGTCCTTGTGCTTTTCAGCAACCACAAAGTGAAGAACAACATTGACTTTACTATTGCTCTTTTGCCAATATTTTTTCCTCACTTTCCTTTAAGTTTGGGTAACACAATCAAATAAAAGCATTTAGCTCAATTGAGCAATACTTCTCTATTTTCTTTCTTGCTCAGAAGATTGAATTTAGTGAAACTAATCAGTTATTCCAATTATACATGTGAGGTGTGTGTTTTATTTTTGCTACCAAATTTGTTTAACAGGGAACAAAATGGCAGATTGGAAAAAAAATTCCTCTTTAAAGGCATTGATGATTTGGGATTTTTGGTGGTTCCTCCTTTCACCTTGCCCCCCAAAAAACACCCCTTTTATTATAAAGTGTGAGTAGGCATAACCAAACTTAAGTGAATTGACCTCTAAAGTAGAAGAGGAAAGGCAGGAAAGGTTTCTTTATAAAAGAGACTTCTAAGTTCTGTTTTATCTTCACAACAGGCTATATTTATTTTGCAGTTTGGGGGAGTGTCAATAGAAATGCTTGTCTTTGCTGCAGAATTGTCTAAACCTCTGTAAATAATTTAATTGAGCTGTGAATATTCAGTGATTGAAAACTAATTACTTTGGCTTAATTTGAGTACTGCCTGACTGCTCTGGAGTTGCGGGTAATTTAACAATGTAGATAGTGCGTGAACATGGAATGTTAAACAGTGACTGGGACAGAGTTAGAAATTAAAAAATAACTTGTAGAGTTTACAAGTATGCCGTGGGCTGGGCTGTTTGTACCATGCAAGGGCTTTTTGCAGACAGTTTGATGTGCAGTGCTTTCTGAAACATCTATTGGAATATTTTCGTACATCATTAAGTAATTGCTTTCCACTCCCCATAGAATTTTGCAGTAATTTTGCTCATATAGATTAATGATGTAGCACAATGGATCGCATTCACTCATCTGAGCTTCAGCTTTCCATTTTAATCATTGGTTAGGTATCATGCAGATATTTTTCCTATGAGTTTCTTTAAACATTTCCACCCTGACTCTCATTGTTCCTGGAGGGAATGTGATGTCTGTGCTTTTCCTGAGGAGGCATTTCAGTCATGTTAAATTGCATGCTATGCAATGCTTCTTCATTTTGTGTTGCTGATACCTGTAAAATGCAGACATCTTTGAATATTCTTTCTACTGAACTTTAAGCCTTGTTTTCTGAGGTCATGACAAATCAACACTGTTTTTCTTCTTATATAGGATTGCATGCTTCTAGTTTTCAGCTGACTTGTAATAGATTCCT
This sequence comes from Hylia prasina, assembly GCA_013397195.1. Taxonomy (NCBI): domain Eukaryota; kingdom Metazoa; phylum Chordata; class Aves; order Passeriformes; family Sylviidae; genus Hylia; species Hylia prasina. Next base: position 613,385 of record VYXD01006933.1, read on the forward strand.
AATAAAAATGTCTACTGTTAAATTATATAGAAAATTACTATTTAGCTGGCTATAAATTAGTAAACTTCTAAAGAAGGCTGCATTTCAAATTGTATTCTTATTTTTTTAGAAGTGATTAGGCAAAGTTCAGGGAGTGTGTGGAAGGAGTTAATTTTTTAAAAAACGTGTACTATGTACTTTCCAGTGGAAAGCAAGGGAAACAAGACCAATGAAAAAATGGGAAAACATGAATAAAGATGATATACTATGCTTGTACTGTTCATCTCTTATTCTGTGAGCCAGTCATCAATAGTGATATGGTCAATAGTTTAGTAGCATTTTACTAAAATGAATAAATGAGAATTCCAATTCATATATCAGTTTATTATCTAACTTCCTGTTCTGTGTTCACAGGTCTCAAGGAAGCTGTGTAAGAATTGTCAGGAGAATGGGTTTAAGAGTTATCTGTGTTTCATGACAATGAACTGAAAGAATTTCAAGGTCCTTCTCTACTGAGTACTGTGATGGTAGAATTTTTGTTATTATTATTTTGGTTTTCTTTTCCTAAATATTTTACATGAGTGAAATGAGAACTTTTAACAAGAAGTTCTCATCTTCAGTAAATTAACTAAGACCACAAGGGGAAGCATCCTGCTGTTCAAAGGCCTTCAAAGGTAACATGCATTAAGTAGGTTAGGTCACTGCATAAAACTTGCAAAATAAAATCTGTGAACATAGTCTGAGTAATTCCTCAACCTGAAGAGAGGCTGACTGTGCTCTGTTAAGAGGAGGGTTCTCCTTATTGTGTATCAAATAACCTCTGAGATGGGTTTCCTGTGAAGCTGAACAAAATTTAGTGCTGCTCTTCATCTCCCTGTGACACCATAGGGTTAGTTCTTGGGGATGACTGTAACAATCCTCAAAACCTGATGGAAAAATAGTCAGCTAAGCTATGGGTGCAGCAGGAGATGTTTCACTCATTAAAAAAACAAAAATCTAAAATCCAAACCAAGCCCAAGGCAATTCCACACAAGATCATGATTGGCTGAGGTGTTACGGTATTTTTTCTTAAGGATCTAACCTGCATGTATGGAGAGCTTCCAACCTGTCATGCTGTTACACAACAGTCTATGGACAATAGAAAATATAATAGGTACAACAGGACAAGAGAAGAGACAGATATTCAAAAACTGTCCTCCATTGAGTGTCTACAGCCTAGGGCTTTCAACCAAGCTTTTTAGACTAAAGCTCATCTGTGTGTAGCAAAATAAGGACAGAGCATTCGACTGACCCACAGGGCAGAGGAGAGAATAATTCATACCCTGAACAGTACCTGAGGACTAGAAACTTCACTAAGTTATTCAATAAACAGTATGCTCACTGGATCTGGATCAAGGATCTGATAAGTAATTTTGTGATATTATTTTACTTCTTTTTGCTCTTATTGCTTCTTTTTGCTCCTGGTATTGGCCAAGGAAACTTAATTTTTGGCAGCAGCCATGAGGGGGTGCAGCTGGAACCATGTGGGAGTGACCAAGACCCTGCTATTCAATATCTTATGTCATGATTGGGGATGGGAGGGCGAGTCTCTTTTTCTGGGAAGAAGGGTGTTCCTTTCTGGAACTTGGAAAAGTGTGGTGGCTGGAGGTTCTGTCTGCCATTGTTTTCCATTGTCCCAGGCTTGGGGAGTGCTGTGCAAAGTAAAATGCCCTCTCTTTGTACATGAAAAGTTATTACTGTGTGTTTTCTCATTTCATTGCTGTTTTCAGTAAATTGTTCTTATCTCAGGCTGTGATCTTTGCCTTTTGTGCTTGGAGGGGGAGGGAAGCATGTGCTGGCACAATTTCAGTGGAAGCAATAAATTGGGAAATATCATTCCTAAACCACAACATTTATCAGCCTTTCCAGTATGTCACATTACATGGTACAAAAAAAACCTCAGGCCCCTTGAACTTTAAAACATATTCACTGAAAAAGTTCTCTGCACTCCAGAGGATGTGAGTAGCATCTCTTTTTGATTCTTCCCTCTTTCTTTCCTTCACCCACAAAATTCTCTGTGACGGTGTTCATAAGAAAAGTCTCTGGCACAAGAGGATCTGAATCTTTTTAGGGTATGCTTGCAAACCTTTTAATCACATGTGGTTTTCAACTTTGAAGTGAACCTGAGGAGTGCCTTTAAAACAATTTATACATCCAGTTTTCCCTCCTGGGATTGTCTTCAACCCTGAGGAGATTTTTCAGAAGTTATGTATATCCAGAGGGTGGGCCCTCCAAACTCTAAATGCCACAAAGTGAAATTCCTTGACTCCTGAGTATAAAACAATCTAATGGTCCAGATGTTGTTTTCCTAAAAGCATTTGGCAACCCTTGAGGTACAGAGCCAAGATTAAATATTTTTTGTACTGTGAGACTGCATAGGAATGCAATAACTTTCCTAAGTCTGTGAATATAATGAATATTTTCTGAGCTTGCATTTTAAAATCTATAAATGCTCTTACAATGAAAACCATTAAAGAAATACTCCAGAAATTCTACTTTTCTGGGAAGTTTTTCTTCAAGTAACCCACAAGTTTAATCCAGATGAGAAGTTGTCAGACAGCTTTAAAATTCTGTTGCAAAGTAGGACATGGACAAAGGTTTTAACTCTCCTGTGTTTAAGAGGGTGGAAGGAAGAGGCTAGCCATAAAAAAACCCCATATATTTCAAATTCTTTTTGAGACAAGGCATTATTATTTTCTAGGGCTGTTATTGCTGTTGTTTAACTTCACCAGCAGCAGTGGGAGAGAAGCTGCAAAACAGAGAAGTACAGAGAATTATATGCATCCTGTATCAGGTGGATAACTGATGGATCAATGTGTGATGTATCTCTTCAGTTATACAGCAGAACGCAGAATTTTTGAGTGACTGAACAGGTTTTTATATTCCCAGTGAGCTAAAAGCCGAAAAATAGGATTATCCTTCACTGTGATTCACTTTGCTATATGAAGAGCAGTGAGATCAAGTAAGGTCCTAGTAGTAAATGAGAGCACCACAGTGGGTTTGCAGCAGTTGAAACACTTGTCACCATCAAAACAGGTTCAGTGACTCACCACAGCTTGAGTCCATATGCTGACTCTAGTCAGTAAACCAAGTGCAGGAGACTTCAGGCTTCCTGAAGATTAAAGCTTGTTTCTACCCAGCACCTTGTTCTCTAATTAAGCCAATCTTCTTAAATGTAATGTTGGTAATGGCATGTTGTCAAATGGAACAGACGGAGAGAAGTCTAGGCAGCCATTTGTTTAATAGGAGTGGAAACTGTGAAAGTGAGTGTACCCCAGGATTCAGTGTTAATAGCATGTGATAAAGAGGAAGAAGTATCCTGAATTGTGAAACTAACACTTTTATTGAAATCACAGAAAAATTAGGTTGGAAGGGATCTTCAGTCAAACCAGGGGCACCTTTTAATTTAGATCAGGCTGCTCATTCCAAACATAATTCAATGTAAGTCTTGGCAAGACAGTGAAGAAAAGTCACATATGGATATTTTTTTGTTATTTCTCCCATAGTCCTGGGGAATCAGTCCATTTTATTCACAAGCTTCTTGAGGGTTTTGATCAATTGCTGCTTTAAATACAGGAGTAAAATTCAGGACATGGCTACAAATTGTTACATGCTGTGTTCCTGTTCTCACTCTTCCCTGGGTTTTCTTTCCTTCATGTGCTTCTGCTTAGCACAGGGTAGGTCACAAGAAAAGGTAGCAGTCACTCACAAGGGAAACTACAGGTATCTGAAGTTGACCCAAACTCTTCTGTTCTCTGTGAAGAGAGAGGCTTTTGCAGAGCACCAGAGGTGAAATCCTGCTCTGAGTTGTCCTCTGGAACTCTCTGTCTCCATTGAGTAGAAGACTAATTTCCAAATCTAGGCCACTTTCAAAAGTGTGAATGCTTCCCAGTTTGCAAGCTGGTGTCAAATCAGAACTCCAAAAGCCCAAATGACCTTACCATCCAGGAGACCACATATTCATAGCCAACTTTTTGCATGTTGTCAGTGTCTGTTTGCATGAGTCTTATCTGGATAGTGCAAAGATTAATCAGGTCTTTATAAGCAATCTGATCTAGTACTGTAAAGATTATATGGTCCCTTTACTCATAGTGAATTGTTAGTTTGAATTTATTGAAAAGACTTCTTTTTCTCTGCAAAATCGTCTTTTCTTCACTGGTGTTTGTTTGTTTGGGGTTTTTTGATGTTTCTAATTGTTAAAATGCTTCCCTGCTCCATTCACTTTTCAGCATCTGAGTAAATGGTAAGTGGAAATATTCAATCAACAAATCTTTCATATTTGTATTTTTCTTCCGTTAGGAAGGCATTCTCTTAGTCAGTTTTGGAAAAGGTACTGCAGTTCCTAATACAACTTGGTTCTTGTTCTCCCTTATGTAAGAAATGAAGTCCAAACTGGCTGCACACTGAGAGCTTCACTTCTATGGGGAACAGCAAATATTGCTTTGGAAAGCCTGAGAAATTATGTGACTTTCTCTGTGCTTTTGCAGCCACTCTGAAAGGAGGTTCCCAAAGTAATTTGTATTTGATGGAATAATACAATGAAACTTTGTTTACTTATACTCCCTCGACTTTTCCTACACTTCATTTGTCTTGGATGCACCCCCCCACATAATGAAAAAAACAGTAACCACTTTGACTTCAAGTTATATTTTCCTCATTACTCTTAGACATTTCCAGGTTGACTCACTGAGATTCAGATGAACTCTTTCCTATGCACGTTGCTTCATGGACTGTTTGTTTGGGAGGCATGTAAGAAGCCTGGTGTTTTAGTTCTCTACCTTCACAGGCATACAAATAGTCTTGTTTGCCACAATCATATTTACAATGCAAATCTGTGTATAAGTTTAAATTCCTTTTTTTTTTCCCCCTGCAATGTTACTTTCACACAGAGGGAGACTTTTGAGCTATCAGTAAATCTATAAAGAATTTTGAATAAAGTTCTTCTTTTAATTTGAATAGCAAAATGATCACTTGTCAGAATTGATGATCAGTTGCCTCAAGCAGAGGTAGGCAATGGATAAAGATGGGAAATATGCTCACTGTTTTACACATTTGATCTACTCTTCACACTCTTGCAGCAACCATAGAGCAGCACTTGAATGAGTAATTACTTTGTTTCTTTCCAGTGCACTAATGAGGCTTCTGTTCCCCGTTTCAAACATAGCACCTTTACTTTGTATAGTACTGATTACTCTTCCACTAGGATTAGAGAGTTGCAGTCATGCAATTTCACAAAGAAAAGGTGCTTAAATATGGCATCTTTTGACTTGTATCTAATGGATTTGGGTGAGAGAAATGTCCCCAAAAGATACTTGAGACAGGTAAAAAATAAAAGAAAATATATTCAGTGTGCTCTAGAGCTTGCTGACAGTGGACAAAGTGTAGACTTTGAAGGGGACTCTGCCTACAGTTTCAGTAAAGGGGTTCCTGGTGACAGAGGAAGGGAATTCAAACCACTTTATCTGGGGGATACTTTCCCACTTACTGACAAGAAACTATACCTGTTTCTAAAAACTACACTCAAGTTTTATATCCTAGCACATAAGACAGAGTTGGAGCAGAAGAATTTTTTCTTAGAACTTCAATTAACTTTGCATGTGGTGAGATTGTATTTTACACTGTCTATGCACTACATTTCATCCAAAACTATCCAAAGCTTTTGTTAATGATTGAACATATTTCAGCAGGAAGAATGGAGATTTTTCTCTTGTTTTACACTAGCAGGTTTGCCAGACCCTGGTCAGTCCACTTGCAAGTCCACTTATATTGATGGACCTTGGTTGGTCAAATTCTATCTCAAACAGTAATTCAAATTTCAGATTATAGCTCTGATTCAGTTTGCTCTAATCACTGCCTAGTAATATCGGCAAACATATGCCAAGGAATAATTTATTAGAAAACCTAATTTTCCTTATCACTACTTTAGGATTAGAAATAATTTCAAACTCTGACATATAGCTATTAGCAATAGATATTATACAAGAATATCTGGCATTTATAGTCACAATTGTGTAACAATAAATGCAACAGTACTGCTTGATTAGTCCAAATTATGTGAAATAAGTGAAAAAAGCTTATTAACACAAAACTTGGTTTAAGGTAAAATCACCTAAGGGATCTGAGAGAGATATTTTTTCTTAATAATATGTCTTTTAATAGCATACAATGCTAAAACTTTGTTTCTGAACATAAGGCAGGTTCAGAAAAAAAAGGGATGTTATTTATATTCTTCAGTGCATCTATTTCTGCTCTCAGTTATGTTTTTCTTTTCTCATTTGCCAGTCTGCCATTAATCTGTAAAGCTCTGCTCTATATAATTGTCTTCTGTCTTTCAAGACATAGATACAATCAATTGTTTAGGATCTTCTTACAACTCCAGGGGAAAGAAATTTGATACTTTATCCTTCTGAGTGCCATAAATAAATAGCATCAGATTGTGGAAAAGAGAACACCAATACTTTCAGGCATAGAAAAAAAATGAGAAAGCCCTTTCATTTTTACTGTGTTTCCTAGTCTTTTCTTTTAAGCTGATTATGCCTGGAATTGTTATGGGAAGATAAACATCTGACTATGTTTGGTTCTCTTCATATGTCTCTCTAAAAGCCTGCAAACACTAACAGTGCTCTGAAGCATTGCAGCAATTCCGAAACAGGGTTTTCTTTCTCTATCTTCATACATATTCCAAAGGACTGTGCAAGGTCTCCTCACAAGCTGTTTTGGGAGATGCCTGCAAAGATTGTCCCAGCTTTCCATACCGGTCCAACACAGCTGGTGAAGAAACACTGTACACCATTAACAGTACAATATTTTACACTCACATGGTATATGACAACACTAGAGATTAACATTTTGGGGATGTTTTTGAGGTTTATTGTAAAATTTCTTACCAAACGGGATGGGAAGAACTCATAAGCCATTTTATTTAGATAAGATCTCTTTTGAAATGCAAAAGCACACAGGCTATTTTCAAATCAGTTATTTATCAAGTGTGTTTGGGTGGTTTTATATGTTTCGTAAGTAGAAATACAGAATCACAGAATCATTAAGGCAGGAAAAGACCTCCAAGATCACCAAGTCCTACCTTTCAACACCACTTTGTCTACTAGGTCATGGCATTAAGTGCCACACCCTGTCATTTCCTGAGCACCTCCAGGGAGGGTGATTACATGACCTCCCTGGACAATGTGATCCAATGCCTGACCACCCCTTAAATGTCCAGCCTGAACCTCCTCTGGCAGGCCCTGGGGCTATGTCCTCTTGTCCTGCCCTTACATAGAGAGTATCCTTTCGCAACATCTAGTGGAAATCTTTTTACAGAACCAGTACAACTGTGACAAGCTTATTCAAATAATATTTTATAGCAACATGAGTTTTCTTTAAACCTAAGTTTTGGAGCTATAACTGAAGAGCTCAGATAGATTCCTATTATGAAGCCTGGTCACAGGAAAATGTAGAGAAAGATGGTGGGGCTTTTTTCCCTTCAATGGTAATTATAGATATGTCCATAAGTCAAAAATAAAGTATGACAGTGTTTGAGAAGATTTTTCACCTTTTCTTAAGAGTTGTCTTACAAATGTAATATTTTTGCTAAATTTATAGGTGTCCCTTTAATAAATTTAAGGTATCTCAGAAGAGGTTATAAAGTTAAATATTTTTATACGCTTGCAACTTCTAGTTCATTGGGTTGCCAAATTAGCTTATTATTAATAAAGACAAGTCTGCAGTATCAATATTATCAGTTCCACCTTGTTTACATTAGATTGCTGGTGAATACATGTTTGTTTAAACAATTTATAGTCACCGAATAATTAAGTAGGAAGGGATCTCTGAAAGCCATCTGTTCCAAACTATGTTCAAAGCTGGTCAAATCAGGTCAGGTTCCTTAGAGTGATGTCCAGTTGCATCTTAAGCACCTCTAAGATTGCCAGCCTCTCTGGGCATCCTCATGTTCAACCACACTCAAAAGCTGTTTTGTTGGTTGGGGTTTTTTTGGTAAGTTTAAAAGAGCAATAGTAATAATAAAATAACCCGAATTTCCTGTTTTCTAGTTTGTGCCCATTGCATCTTCTTTTATCACTGTGCACTGCCAGTAAAAGTCTGGAAACCTTTTGTCTGTATGCCCTGATTATGTAATTATAATATCTTTCTTTAGAGCTGCATGAAGAAAAGCTTTCATGAAAATTGTCAGTAGCAATTATATGCACCGTTCATTGTTCATCAACTTTATTAATTGACTATCCCTGAAAACAATTATGTGTAGGCAAAAATATATAGGTTGCATAACTTCCAATTATTTCATTAATTCATTTATTCATTCTGTTTTGTGAAAAATAAATTTTTAAAAAGTAAGAAATCAGCTAGAATTCATAAAGCTTCCAAAGCTTTATGAAATCTAATTTCATTGATAATTTATTCTTAGGAAATTATTTAGCCACTTTGATTTATAATAGAGCTTGGAGCAGGGAAAACAGTACCCTCCTAACAAAACTCAGACAGATTGGTTCCTAATTACTATGTTATATGTTCTAGAGTCATGTAGTCTTCTGGGTTTTGTCTGTATTCTTCTCTGAGAAGAGACATCCATATAAAACAGCTGCAGCTCCAAAAGGACTTCAAGTGGTAAATTGATTTGATTGATTCAAATTTGATTACATACTGGAAACACATTTAGTTCAAGTTAAGCACATTAGCACACATCAGCTAGAATAAAATTCCAATTGCTTCTTTTTTATTCATTAATGGAACTTAATGACTCCAACAAAACATTAATGAAGAAAAAAATATTGGCTTGCATAATTCATTTGGAAAAATTAATTAATTGTTGTATTACGGGCAGTCTATTCCATGGAGTAATTACTGAAGCTTTGGTGTGGAATACTTCATGATATTTATTTTGCAAGCTGTTGTTTACTCCTTTCATTTCACATCGATTTCGTTATGCAGATAATATAGTTTTCCTGAAGAAGGAAATGAAACACACTTTGTAATGATGCTCCTAACTAAATATTTGTAATTGATAGGGTCACCACAGTTTAACACTCAAGCTGTTAACATGATGTTTACTACTTCCAGCATCTACTGGGAAGATGAGAAAATTTGTCAAGAGATAATATGCAAAGTCAAGAAAGACCTTTGACAGAGCCAATTCGCCTGTTCCAGTGTACAACATAAATAGTCACTTCTGCTCAGCCAAGACTTTCTAACAAGTAGAAAATAACTTCTGGGGTCATATTTTCTTCTTGCTGACATCCATTAAGAAATACATGAGAATTTCCCATAAATCCTTAATATTAAGACAACGAAGGCCTTATGTAGAAACTTCTTTTTTTCTTCTTTTCTTTTGGCCAATTAGTAATTCTGTAAATAAGACAGAAGTTCATTGTAATTTCTGCTTTCAAAGGAGTCTTAGTTCTTTACTGAAGTTAATCCTCAGTTGATAAAATTAATTTTAATTAAAACATGACATGAAAGTAGTTTTAGGTGAAATAGCAGATGATATCATGCAGTAGTCTTGTTGACAGCAAAAACAAAGTTTACCTGGAGAGATATAGCTCACTGGAGCCAAGTGTCACTTACCTGATAATGGATATCTGAGAAGAAAAACAATTGTATTTTACAGCTCCTTTAAATGTTTCCCCAAGGGCAGTAAGATTTTTTTGGTTTGCTTGTTTGCTTTTTTCCCTTCCTTGGGAAAGACATGTTCTTTTATCAGTGTTAGGTGAAAGGGAAATATGTGAGTGAAAATATTGCATACTTCTAACCAGAATCCCAGAAGAGCCAGTTCACTGAGCACTTGGAAAGCTCTGCAGGCTCTAGATGTAAAATGGAACCATATGTCATCATATTTATAAAACTGTACAAAATAAAACAGAGTTTTGTTCTGTAGCTGGGTTCTTGTTGCTGCTTAGAAATTTGGTGGGTTTAATTAACAGTGTTTGTCTGTTTAATCATTGCTTCAGCAGAAAAGTAAAAGCTGTTTGTCTATATGACTTTTGGCATTTTGATCACAGAGCATGCTCCATGTATGATTGGGTTTTCCTTTTTTTCCTCTTTAGGAATTAATGTTAGCAATTTGTGCTGTCTAACCAGCAAAGAAACTGCCTGACCATCAGAGATATGATATTCTCTCTGCATTTAGTAGGATTTGCATTAAATTTTCTACTTAGCAATATGCATGGAACATGGTAGGGTACAGACAGATGGTGGAGATGTGTTCACTTAGGTGGTCAGAGATGGAATTAATTACTAAAATCCTCTAGAAATGTTTTTTAGGTAGCAATTTTTCAACAAATATTAATTCCTTTCATGACTACTGAGGAATGAAACAAAACACTGCAAGCAATCCTCCTGTGGTTTGGATGAGGAAAGAGGGTCAAGAGACAACCTTTTTCCAATTACTTTTGTGTTAATAAAGGACACACTATTTATCTAAATTGAGGTAGAAAATGAAACTCATTACTAAATAAAGACAATTTTCCTTCATCATAGGCTAAAAAAAAAAAAAAAA
>VYXD01006933.1:623939-684273 GCA_013397195.1 Hylia prasina
AAAAAAAAGGTTTTGTAGATGTCTTAATCCTTCTGTTGACCAGCTTGTGAATTGCTACTAGGCAAGGCTTTCCAGTGAAGCTGAAAATGACTCACAATATCAAAGCTTCAGCAGCTTCCGTGCCTTTTGCTGCTTGGCAAGGCTTTACTGTCATGACAGGCGGGATTTTCTGCTGTTTTGGAGAACAAAGGACAAAACCAGGAAAGAATCAGAAGAAGAAAATTCTCGAGTGCTACAGGGGATTCAAGTCTCCCATCTCTCTCCTGACAGTCAGTGGCAGGCCAGCAGCACATGAAAGAGAGAAACAATGGGAAACATGCCTTTGTTTTTTCTATTAATTTTCAAAGCATGAACACGTAACATGCCACACGATGGCAGCACACGCTGCAAAATGCGGAGGAGTTGCTGTACACAATAAAGGGGACAGAGGAGATTCAGCGCTGAAGCTCCTGCCTCGCAAATGCTTCTAAGGGGTAGGGTATCACTGAACACAACTGGCTGCAAAGTGAGGTTTTCCTGTACACAGGTCATGTCGATAGAGTTCACTTTTCTAGTAAAAAACATCTTTTTGAGATGGTATAGGTATTTCTTCTCAGAATTGTAAGGAGTTTATTGTCTCCAGTGACCTTTTGCTTTCCCACTGCCCCAAATTTTCTGTGCTTTCTTTAAACAGAAGAAATGCCTTCATCTCAAGATGCGCTGCTGCACTCTGTGACCTGCTCCACCTTGCTTTCACCAAGGTGAAAGTTACAGCTTAACAGGACAGGGCATACTCGAAGGCAGAGAGTGGTTCTAGCAGAAATCTTTGTTTTCCTTCTACAGCTGTCTCTGGCACCATTTCAAAGATTTCAGGTTTCAAAAGGAAAAGCAAAATGACCCTCAGGAAGGAAAATAAGCTGTAATTTTGAAAACTGATTGAAGGCAGGCTTGGAAGCTGTGATGAAGAAGGGCTGTGTTTGAAATCTGAACAAGGTGCCTTTCTCTGCTGCCTTTTTAACTTCCCCTTTGGTTGTTTTTTTTTTTTTTTAACATCCTTTCTGTCCCAGAAATCCCGAACATCTGACTTTGTGCTCCTTTTTCATCTGTCGGTGATTAAGTGGTACCTAGCAGACAGACACACACCGAATGAAAGTACAAAAACCATAACATTTACAAAAAAAAGAAACAGCCATCTAGACATCTAGAGAGGGGAGGAAAAAAGAAAAAAAGAAAAAAAAAAAAAGAAAAAAAAAACCAAAACCAAACTGAATCCACCACTTTGTCTGGGTGTGGGATAATCACACCTTTTAATTCTATTTCATCCTAAAATGATTTTGGGGTTTGTTACTGCCGTGTTTAGTCTGGATTTCGCTTGTTTGCAGTAGCCCAGGATGCAGTTTGGGTTGGAAATGATTATTAGAAGTTCTCGCTTTTCTGCCATCGCTTGCTGCCATCCTGAGGCCAGTTCCCGCAGTGCCTGGAGCCGCGCACGCTGCGGGCTGGCTGTGTCGGGACACACAAGCTCTGTGAATCCCTGCCCGCAGAGAAACCACCCCAGGTCAAAGCTGGAGTCTATTGAGAATCATCGCAGTTTCAGAGGTAGCTCAAGATAATTTTTTTTCCTTTTCATTCCAAGGAGTTAAATTAAATTTCACTTTTAGGAAGCACTCAAGTTTGTCTTGTGATTTTAGTTCATATTTTTCAGTCTGAAACCATGCAATAAGTTAAATTGGTGTAGTTCTTCACTTGATGAATGTAATTATGCCAGGCATAATCCTTCTTTGCCTTTTCTGTATCATATATTATCTGTCTGTAAGTGGTGTATAAATCATCACTGGTTATCTTTGGGTCCTTAACGCTGTCCTAGAATTTGAGAGGATGAGTACATCACCTTCATAGCTGCACACTGTTTCTAGTGTATGTTTTGATCATAGGAAAAAGCCCTGAAATGAAATGGGGTGTTGCCAAGCTTTGGGATAACACGCATGAAGATGAGTGATGCCAGCCAGGTGAATGGATGCTGAGAGACACAGCAGGAACTGGGAATTGCAACCATTAGGATAACAAAGGGCATGATGCCAGCTGTGTGGATAGGCATGGAGAAGGAAGTAGGAGTGACACTGTTGCAAGACTGGTGCATGGTGAGACTGTGAGGGTATAAAAGCCCAGGGGTTCCTTAGTTGGGGATCCTCCTCAGAGGCACCAGCTCGGGCTGTTTCTGTGTTACTGCACTGTGAATTATGGCTTTATGAAATGAGACATCTGAGACTTTGCCATGGGAAACCTGGGGTTGAACCAGTGAGGAAACCTGGTCTGACTGTGTGAGTGGGGTGTGTGGGGAGTCAAATGGGGACCTGTTTGGTCACTGGAGCCTCCTGCTGTGAAGGGGCTTCAGTCCCAGCAGTGAAAATCTCTGGGCCTTGGGAGTGCAAGTGCTGGAGAGACTTGTGAATGGTCACATTGGGAAGTTTTCATAAGAAGTGAGCCCCACAAGTTTCTATTACATCTCATAATGACAGAATGGGTAAAAAGATTGAGTTCAAGGTGACATTTGCTCATCTGTTCAACTGTGAATTCCTCTCTGTCAGGGAAATCATCTGCTTTGGCTCCAGTAGGAAGAATGAGTGTCGAAATGTAAACTGAGTCCTGTTATGGGCTGGACTAGTAGTTAATGTAGTCCTGTATTGTGTTTCTAAAATGAATTGCAGACATTTTAAATTATGAACCATAAAACTAGTAAGTTATTAGTAGTAAAATTGCTTGTTTTCAACAGCTGTTGGTCTTCAAGTATGAAACAGTTCCTTTTACTACTGTCTCTGACACGCTCCCCAATGTAGCTGCAGTGTTTTCTTCTTTGTGTAAAACATTAAATGCTTTAGAACTAATTGTGTAAGAGAGAGCCTGTCTCCATATGGCTCACTGCAATACTTAATTTTAAATGTTTTCCTGTCTAGGATTAGTGGATTTGTTCAGGGTGGAGCTTTACTGACAGGAAGCACAGGATGGAGCTTTAGAACATGTGCTTTCTATAGAAGGATCCAAGTTTCCCAGGTTCTCTTTCAATCAATAACTACCATCAAGATCCCAAAAAACACTGAAAAAACCCTCAGATAAACTTTACTGAGTTCTGACAGCAGAAGAGATGGAAATGTAGCAGGAGAAAGAGAACTTTCAAGCTCTCAGTACTTGCTGTTGTGGAGTACATTAAGCTGTAAAACTGATTCAGGATCTTTATCCTAAGTTAAACCAAGAATGCATACAGCCTCCAGCTCAATGACTGTTTTAAACCTTCTACCAACAAAAATACATTAAATACGGAATTCTAATGTACTTTGCTGCAGGGGTTTCTTTGGGAAAACTTGAAGGGCTAGACCTAGTGGAAGTCAGTTCTGGAACTATTACATCCCCTTTAAGCATGAACTGGTACAAGTATTTTTAATCTCTGCAAATACATGTGGCTAGATTTACATTAATTTTCCTTGGGTTTTTTGTTGTTTTTTTTAAAACAAACTTGTGATGTTATTTAATTCTTGCCTATTTATTTCTTAGGTAATAAATAGAGAAGTGAGCTTGGAGAATATCAGCTTGTAACAAATTAGTGAGAACATTATAATTAAAATATTAATGGCTTGTTGAAACTTGGATAATTATGAAAATCAATGCAGTAGAGACAGTTGTCATATATGAATATTAGGATAAGAGGAGAAGCCCATATTACCTCAACTGAATAGAGAGCAAATCTTTCCCTTTGTAGTAACAGGAAATAAAGAAACATGAAGTGTGTGAACAAGTGTTTTACATAAAGTATAATTATCATTCTGGGGAAAATAACCTCATGTTTTCCTTTGTAAGATGAATGAAAATATTTACACTCCTGTGAGTACACGAGAGGAACAGTGTAAAAAGTAGCAGCATACGATAAAATCCAGGTGGAATACTGAGGTGGTGCTACATCTGTTGACTGGAGAAGCACCCAACTGTGTTAGGCAGTGTTGTACATCTGATAATGCTGTCCTTTACCTTTCAGTCAAGTGTTGTTTTGGTTCACTTCTGTTGTGGTTTAACCTCAATAGGCAGCTAACACAGCTGCTTGCTCACTCCCCTGCAGAGGAGTAGGGGAGAAAATAAGAAGAGCAAAAGTGCGAAAACCTATGGGTTTAGATAAGGAGAGTTTAAAAGGGGAAGCAAAGGCTGTGCACACAGTAAAGCAAAGCAAAACAAGGAATTAATTCACCACTTCCCATTGTCAGGGAGGTGCTCTGCCATCTTCACCAAAAGTGTGCCCTATCACACATCAGAGTTACTTGGGAAGACAGATTCCATAACTCCAAATGTCCCTCCTTCCCCCTTCTTCCCCCAGTTCTGGTCAGCTGGGGTCAGTTGGGTGATCCCTCCCAACTCCTTGTGCACTCCTAACCTCCTCACTGGTTTGGTGGGGGGAGGAGCAGAAAAGACCTTGATTCTGTATAAGCACTGCTCAACAATAACAAAAACACCGCAAATACCCCAAACTTATCAATGCTAATTTCATCCCAAACCCTTACCATAGAACCATTCAAGCTACTATACTCCAGCCAAAACCAATACAACTTATTTAAAGTGCACACTCTGAAGTATAGGCTCTTCTTATCTGCTTGTACAGGGTAAGCACAGTCAACCTCTGACCCATGTGTCTTAGTGTTAGCTGGAATAACTTCAGACACTGCAGTCTTTGTTACCAGGCCTCTTACAGGAATGAAGGATTGAGGCAAAGAAAATTAACTGCTGCAATACAAAAAGCGTAAATACTGTTTCTCCAGCATGTCACACACCATTATACATTTTTACTCTCAGCCCTCATTTCAGTGGTGTAAGTTCACTTCCTAGTGTTTTTCCAGCAACTGGAATAGTTTATGCTAACAGCTTGACCAAAGAGTTTGTCTTAGACACTGCTGTTCTAACTGGTTCATGCTCGCTGGGAATTCACACAAGAGATGAATGCTGCAAATCTGAAAGAGCACAGAAGTTAGAGAACTGCCAACTTGCTCTTCTCTGCATTTGCATCTTAGATAGTAGTGAAGTTCATGCACTCCATCCTGGTTCACTTTTCCTGTGAAGCCCAAGAGTTGCTACTTAGTAATAAGAGGGATTCCTGCCATAATTTCTTTTACTTCTAGTCTTCATTTCCTCTAACACCGACTATATCACAATATTATTATTTTATATATGAACATCATAAAGCATTTGGGAATGCACTTCTTAGGAACAGCAGTGGAAAAAAAGTGATGTAGCAGTTCTGTCTACATAGCACAGTGCAGATGAATAGGAACAGATCTGTAAAGTAAATTTCCTGGTGTTGAGGGGCAGTGTGCACACTACAGGTGTGTCAGGGAATTCATGCTCAGCTATTCTCATCCCAAAGGCTGTGTGTTCCTGTGTGTTTCACTGCTCAAGGTAAAGGGCCAAAAACCAGGACAATGAAAAAGAAAATACAATGGAGAAACAAAGAACTTTGACAAGCAAGAAACAGAGATTATGTTGATGATGTGTACCTAAGCAAGCTAAACTAAAGATCCACCCTTCAGCTTGCTTCCAGGCATTTACCAATCACATTTGTAGTTTGGTGTTCTGCAACAGGTTATTCACTTTGAAGAGCTTAATCTTCCTTAGAGTTTAGTCTTCCTTTCATATATGATTTTCTGGTGATTGTGTTGGCCCAGTTGCCTCACAGGACACTGTATTTTAATGTTCCTTTCCAGAAGAGCAAATTCAAGACTCACATCTTTTGGCAAAATTAGCTTTACTAGGTGTCTTATGTGGCAAGAGTCAGCTTTAGTTGCTCAACATTTCTCTTCATCTATTGCATTTATGTTTGATCTTGTTCACAACTGAGTCACTGTTGAGGGAAATTTTGCAATCATTGTTCTTTGAGAATTTTTATTATCATAGCAATTTTGTTGAGAGCCAATTAAATCATGTTGGTAAGACATGTTTGGACAGTAAAAGGAAACTGCCTTGTAGCAGCAGAACAGTACTCAGTAACAGTGTCAAATCACATCAAGTACCAAACCTCATGAACAAATACATGAATTTCAGCTTGCTTTTTAAAACAGGTTGCACTCCAAAATAGAGGCTAGGAAGCATGTCAATGTAAACTGCATATTTGTACATCTGCCAATGGATGCAATGCAATTAAATGTATTTCTGTTTTCTTTCTCATTGCTCATCTCACTTCTCCCTTCTTTCCTCATTTCTTTTCTTTTCACTAATTTCATTCATTGAGCAACTAAGAGTTTTAGCATTGCTGGAATACATGTTTTCTCTGCTCATTTCATCCTATAACATTTCTTTCCTTTGTTTACCTGAAAGGTAAAGGAGTATTTTATATAAATCACAAAGACAAATACATAGGAAATATCATTTTGAGAAATAGCAAATGTTAATTTCAGAATATAAGAAGACTATTATTCCTGTAAATATGAATAATTTCTTTCTCCGTGCATTAAAATGCTAATGATTTTTCATATAAGCTCAAAGATGTAGCTGATGCAATAGTTCAGGGGTTTTTTTTAACTTGGCTTGAAAATTATTTTGAACAGCTCATATTCACACAGCCATTATCTACACTTAAGCAAACCAGTTTTGATATGTACCTTCTGCCTTGATCTTAACTACTTTTAATATTCTCTTCATTCTTAGTATGATGCTATCAGTTGTCCCAGATTCTGCACCTAATATGTCATCAAAAGTTTTCTGTGCTTCACTAGCAAGATGTTCACCAGTTTCTGCACAGCTACGGAATTACGAGTTGATCCAGACAAACAAACCCTGTTTTCCTTGTGCATTTGAGTTTCACAGCCTGGGGTGAATATGACCTTAACTCTAATTATATCAACAAATTTGTCACTTGATGATTTTAAAGTATTAAACCTGTCTCCTTTCTACTGTTATTGCGATGAACTTGTCTTTCCACGTGGGGCGACTCAGTTAAATGTGATAGCTGTTGCTGAAGGTAACCAGAAAAAATATTGCATCCTCATATATCTCTAAATTTAGTGAAATACCTCATCCAGTATGAATTTAGGGATGACTTCTTACAGTGTCAGACAGAAGAGAAGTTTATAGCACATGCCAGGTCTCCCATGCTTTTGGCAAACCGCTGGCTCATACATATCTTGCATTGGGCAAGAGTGCCCCAGTCATCAAAGCAGTTTCTACACTGACATTTCTCTCTAGAGTACTTTGACATAAATGTCCAAGTCAGCCCTACTTACTGTATGCTGGTGCAGTTCTCAGACCAGTTCTGGCAGCAGCAAACTGAATTTGTTTAGGAGGGAACTCAACCAAAATCTCTGCTCTATGTGTATATTAAATATACTCATCACTCCTAATGATGATGCAAAGCTTCAACCAGTGAACAGTCCACAAAGGGCTTTTAATCACAGGAAGGGGATGTTCTAGTCAGGGAACCAGTTTAAATCTTGGCTGAGGTCACATGAAATTGTGCTAATCATCCTCAATGTGTAAGTAGAAGCCTTGGCACCAAGCACTTTAACCTACTCATCCAGTGTTGGTGTGACAGATCATTTGTTAATGTAAAACTAATCTGGAACTCCTACAGCCCCTGAAGGATTAGCCTCTGGGGCTCTGGTCAGTCATTCATGGAGTGTGCAGGGTGGTTCTGGAAAACTCACCTCATGCCAGCAGTTTTGAGTACTACCATGCAATGATCCAGCTGAAGAATTTAAACAATATTTTCCAAGGAAAAAATTGCTCCCTTTTTAACCAAGCAGATCTTTTCAGAGGACAAATAATTTCCAAATTTTGTTTTTTACTCCATTTCCAACCTGTCTTGCAATAATCAACTTGTGCAAAAATGCTTCAGTTTGCTTTCATAAAAGGGTTGAGCATGGTTTCAAATTTAGGACTGTTTTCATGATCAATGTTCTCTGTGATTCATTCTATGACACATTGTATGCAGATGCTCACTAAATGTTGAATTTTTGCCACTATTTTGTTGCAATGGGCCATAGAGAGGAAATCTATGTTGTGCATATTATGTGATGGATGTGATGAATATAGGTCTGTTATCTCAATGTCAAAAAAGTCAATTAATTACTTGCATTTTTTATCTGAATTCACATACATCACAGTACATTTATACTCTATCATGCCAGTAGCTGAGTAATATTCTGTTTCCTGTCTTTTGCAGTTCTTGTTTCTACCATAATCTTGTTCCTATCCTTAATGGAAACAACTTTAGGTCATACCTGTGGTCCTTGTTAACAGTAACAGCACAGCATGAAGAGCTTCAGGAACAGATATCAGGAAAGGGAGGCCTGTCAGACTGTACCCACAGGTTTTTATGTTCAGAAATTTATGTGGAATTGACAGGCACTGACCTACACCTGGCTACAAGTCCACAGCTGAAAACATAACTGCAGCTTCCAGGATCAGCTGATTGCACAGGTTATCTCCTGCTGAAATCAAAATTCATGTTTCAGCTGCAATAAGAGCAAATCAGTAGTTTATTTTATTAAAACAGCTGGCCTCTTTTTTTTTTTTTAACCAATTAAACCATTTATTATCTTTCAAGCAGAAGTACCTGCCTTACAAGTGCTTAACTGCCCAACAGCTTTCAAGGTTCACCCTCCCATTTAACATCACATTCTTCACCCCATCTATATGTTTTCCTCTTCTTTTTTTTTTTTTGTATATATAATTGTGTGCATGTATATGTCCCCAGAAAAATAGAGAAAGCATTTAATTGTCTAGAAAATTAGTTCCAAACTTCATATTTACCAGAAGAGTGGTCTGCGGTTTACTCCAGCAAACTGTCATAGGAGATGTTAGGTTCAAATGATATTAGGAGTTCCAGCTTTTCCCTAACTGTATCAAGTTTCAGAAAATATATAGTGCTGCACTCTTGGCAGGCATGTAACGCATTGCTGGCTGCACTCTGCTTTTCCCTAGAGACCCATTTTGAGAAGCATTATACAGAGCAGGGCTGGTCTGTTCTCCCAGGCTTGGCACCTCCTTCGATGCCTGCCCACAGATCAGCAGCAAGGGCTGGGCACAGGCTGGGAATGGAGTGGAGATGTGCACCCTCACTACAGGGAAGGATGAAAAAACATTGAGGCAGATAATGCTGCCAGGAACTCTCATTCCTGCCAACAAGTCATCCTTTAGTAACCATTTCAGTTGACCTGTCTTCTCACATGTTCCTAATTGAAGGGGTGAATAATGCAGGAGAGAGATGAATAATGTTGAGAGCAGAGGATATGGGGTATTTAAGCACTCTGTGGGGTACTCCTCCAAAAGTGATGGCTCAGATATCTTGACACTGAGTATTATATCTTAGTCTGATACATGAATATTGAGATAGAGTGCCAATGCAAATATCTAACAGAAACCAGAGCAGTTTTTGGAAAAATTATATACTTTAAATAATAATGATGAGAGAAACAATCAGTGTTTACACCTGATTTCATCCAAAGACAAGTGAGCCTTACAGCAAATAAAGAGGGCATAATTATTTCTAACATCTTCCTGCTACTTTTTCTCTGGTAAGAGTAAACGATGCTTTTTCCATTTTTTCCTGATATTCATGTTACAGACCAGTGTGATCTGTGCTATACTATCACCAGTACGCAAACAAAGGAGACAGCTGTCCTAGGGAATAAATTATATAAAACACCACTAGTTAGGAAAAAAAAAAAATTTTGTCCTAAAGCTAGGACAAAATAGAGTTAATATTTTATCAAACAATTTTTCCCCCATATAATTTCTGTAAGATAAAAGCTAATAAAGCTAACACTGTAAATATTATTATTTTAGAGCTACCCCACATAATGGTATGATCTTTGAATTTTCATTCTGATATTGTTATTTCCTTCATAATTATTAATTGTGAAAGTTTATCTGTTGTGTAAATTTTTGCTGGCTATTAACAGCACTGTGAGTCTGAAGTTCTAGATATCTGGTTAATTTGAGAGAAAACAACTAAAGCCTTAGATTCAGTAACAGACGTGCCCTGGTCATCAGCAAAGTTTTTTTATGTTACTACAGAATTTATCAGTAGCATGAGAAAATCACATATCCTGTCATTACTACCTAAAGGCTTCCCATATTTGCCTTGTTAGTGTTATATACTTAAGTTCTTCCCTTTAGTTTTGTTACTGAAGTAGTGACAGATCGAGCTGTGTACAAAACAAAACTCAAGATATAAGATGATCTTAAAACTATGTGTTAGGAAGGCAAGGAAAAGGTGCCAATTGCTTTTGTGTTCTAGAGCACAGGTGGATCGTAAAACCTCATCATATACTCTTTGATCTGGTCAAATTACAGCCTCCTTAGTGTGGGAGGAAAGAGCTGAGGCTTTAGGAGTCTATTTGATTTTTAGCATTTATGTGATAAGTTTGTCATGGTTTGATTGTAGTTAAGGGATGGCTTAATTATAGGTTGATCCAGCAAAGTTACCTGTATTTAAAGAGTTGCATAATGCTTCCTTGTTTGCCTGAGACTACTTTCAGCCAATTTCAATCACAATTTCAAGTGATAAAGATCATTTCCATTGAAAATCTAAGTTGTTTGGCATTAGGTGGAGGCTGACTTTTTTCTCAACAACATATTTAACTTTAGCTAAAAAATCTAATGCTTTATTTTAAAAAGTGGGAAAAAAATCACATATACACACACACACACAACCCTTCCTGTTCAAAATTTTCAGCGTCTCCAGTTTTTTCAACAGAAGTTTGACTATTTCCATAGGGCGATTCTAATGTCAGGTATCAGGTCTATTGGTATCATGCCTGTCCCAATTGATCAAATTGTGAGTCTGATTTGCAATCTGCAGACAGGCTATGAGTGTCTGTTGACTCATATGCAAAGAATATTTCTAAAATGTGCTTTGTCTAAGGATCTTTGAAGTTGACCAAGGCTTTCCTTTCAGTTGCCACTGTAACCATAGGTTACAGTGACATTTGATACAGAGGTGGAATTAATTTGACCAGCTAGAAACCTTTATCTTCAGATTGACTGAATAATGATCCAAAACTCCATTATCTAAATCTCTGCTAACTAGAAATTCACTGCATGATGATTACCTCCTTTGTAGATGTCTACATTTTTAAAATGTAAGTTATGCTAAATTTCTTGCCTTTTCCTCACAGACCCTGAACTGGTGTGCAGAGATCCCACTCAGATTCAGACTACATCGAAGCTGGACTGCAAGAAGAGAGGGAAAATTGCAAAAGAGGTGTTTGACATATGAAAAAAAAAGTTCCAAAACATATTTTTGAGAGTTAAGAAATTATACCAGCATTCACACAGAGATATGTCTTGAGGCCAAGGCTGTGAACAAAAGCAAAGGGGAAAACTAGGATAAGAAAGGGATCTGAAGGCTAGAGCTAAAGAAGAAAAGTCCCAAGATAGTATGAGGAGGCTGGGATCAAACAACAGAACAAATTGCTTGCGGAGTTGCTTGAAAATAAATAATGTCATTTCTCCATTACATATGAAGCTAGTACTTTGGAGTTGCTGATTTCTTCAAGGTATTTGCTGGTGGAAAGCATTGCATACAGGGTTTTCAACTTGCCTCAGCCAAAATAAGACTCCAGATGTTTGAAAACTGTTCAAAATAATGTACTGTTCTGTAGATCTCCTTGTTTAACTTTGCTGATCATCAATATAACCTGGGCAACTTTAAATCCAGCAAATCTGATTTTTATATGTAACACTTTCTTTTATGTCACAGATTTAGCTGAAGATATTACAGAAGTTTGAATGAATATTCACATTGTTCCACTTGAATGTATACTGAAGGGTAATAATCAACAAATATTTCCGTAAAAACCAATAATAATAAATGGGAAAACACACACAGTCCCCTAAAAAAAAAATTAAAAAAAATCACAGAAGTTGTAAGGACAAAACAAAAATCATAGCAAAAAATGATAGATTTTATGGTAGTCTATTTTCAGTAGCAACTCTGTTAGACAAGCTGGTGCCTTTCTCATTTCAGGTACATTTTTGTTCTAATAAGATAGTCCTTTTAGACTAAAAACGTTTGTCTTATATTCATTCAGAAGGCTCTGAACAGGATTAAAAGAGCAAGAACAGCATGTTGTGTCACAGCCTCCTGATAAAATAATGCTTTGCCCCCTTGCTCTCCCCCTAGGAAAATACATAAAACCAGGAAAAATGCAAGATCAGTGAGAGACTTTGAATCCCATTTTCATTGTTATGCATAAGTATAGCCCCAGCTTGAGACTGACTGAGGTTGAGGTGACACAGTTTCAGGTCTTTTTTTCTTTCCCCTCCCACCAGTTTCTCCAGCTCAGTCACCCTAGCACAGTGGATGTAACCACCCTCCATTTCACGAGTATGGCCAGTGCACAAATGCTGAGCTCAGCCTGCTGATGCTGGCTGCTCAGTGAGGCAGTATGGAGTGTCACAGACCCTCTCTGTGTTGCCTGTGTGACCTCACTCCTCTTCCTCTTCTTACAGTCCCACAAGCATCAAAAAACACAGGGCTGGAAAGAAGGGCATCTTTGGTACGAGCTGAAAAACACCAGTGGCATAAATATGGAAAAGGGGTGAATATTAAGGCAGGTTCACTGCCCTCAAAGCTGAGGAACAAGGTGTGCTTTCAAGAGAAACATCTGTACCCACTGACTCTGAGCCATGCAGAAGCACCAGGAGGATGCATGAGTGGGTGACAGCAGCATTCCTCTGCTTCGAGGAATAGACAGACCCAGCTGTCAGTCTGACCTGAAATCTAGACAGTTTTGCTGCTTGCCCACTGAAAACTTATGAGAGGATTAAAGAGTAGATAATGTGGGAGACAAGGCAGTGAGTGTCTGCTATGCATCCCCTGGCCAGGAAGAAGGGCATGAGGCTTTCCATGGCCAGCCAGAAGCAGCCTCCCATCTACAGACTCTGGTCCTCATGGGGCATCTTAACCACCCTGATACCTGCTGGAATGGCATAAGCAGCAGCTTGGCTGCTTGGACAGCACAGCTTGGCAGAATAGGACCTGGGGCTGCTGGTGGGTACCATGAGTCAATGTGCTTTCACCACAAAGGAGGCCAGTGACATTTTGGGCTGCGTGTGGAATGTTGCCTCCTGGTCAAAGGAAGAGATCCTTCTCTTCTAATCAGCACTGATGGGGCCACGCCTGGACTGTTGTGTCTAGTTCTGGGCTCCTCAGTACAAGAGAGAGACATGGACGTACTGGAGAGAGTCCAAAGAAGGTGCAAAAAACGAGGAAGGGACTGGAGCCTTTCTCCAATGAGAAAAGGCAGAGGAATGTAAACTGTTCAGCCTGGAGAAGGTTCAAGGGTGATATTAATTTATACCTGTACCTGAAGTGAAGGTGCATAGGTGGCAGAGCCAAGCTCTTTTCAGTGGTGCCCAGCACCATCTGAAGACCAGGAAGTACATTTTTACTTTGAAGATGACTGAGAACTGGAACAGGTTTCCCAGAGAGGCTGTAGTCTCCATCCTCTGAGACACTCAAAATCCACATGGTCCAGAACAACCAGCTGTAAGTGGCCACGGCTTGAGCAAAGAGGTTGGACTAGAGGACCTCCAGAGGTCCCTTCCAATCTCAGCCATTCTGTGAATTTCCCATTCCTTGAAGCTGGAAAGCCAAACTTACATTCCACTTGTCTCTTGATCATATCTATACTGATCCCTACTATACTGATATTCTGCAGTTTTACATGCCAATCATGTTAAAATTTGGGTTACCTGCTGTTATTGATTTTCAAATTATTTTTATGAGATTTTCAAAGCAGGCACTGTGTATTTTACAGATTGTCAGCAAGCTGATGGAGCAATGCTTTGTACTTTTGATATCCTGAATTTGCCAAGTATAAACTCCAGCTAGACCCCTCCCACCTCTGGCTCATGCTGCAAGGACAAGTACTACTTGCATTACAGCACTATAGCGGCAGAAAACCACTTGCATTAAAATTTTAAAATCCAATCCCCTTCAGAAATAGGCATACTTATCTTCATAAACTGGAAATGAATAGTTTTTATAGAATATCCTTTTATTTTGCAAAAAATTTATTACTCACTGTTGTACAAAATATACCTAAAAATATGATGTTAAGACAATTTTGACACAGCTAGGTAGATTGCAGATTACCTAGTTGAAGGGAAGAAATCTTCACAATTTTTAAGGCAATTCAAGACAGTAACAACAAGTGAATTATACAATTTGAAATATTCCATTTATAAGATTTACACAAATGTTACCTGGTACTTGGTATCTGTAAACTTTAACGCTTTATACAAAGTTTCCATTCACATAATTAGAAGATATAATGAAAATAATGTTTAGCAGTTCTTTTTTTAAAGCATCTCACTTCTAGTCTTGGTTTTACAGAAATAGCTGATTCAACTCAGAATTTTAGTTTTCAAAAGAGGCAAAGGAGTGTAAGTGATTCCAGATTTCTAATTCGTTTAAAAATGGGAAAAAGGTAATTATCTACGTTTGCTGAAATGTAAAAAAACAAAACAAAACAAAGAAAAAAGAGAAAAAAAAACTTTTTTAAGGTAAAATAGACTAGAAAAGCATTATTTTGATTTAAATAATGTGTTATTTTAACTCTAGGATGGTAAGTTGGCAAACATCTTGTTTAAAACAGCCAACACTGATTCAATTTAAGCCAATACAAATTTGGTCTATTCTTTCAGAAAAGTACTACTACTATATTTCATGAGGAAAGAAACCATACTCACAAGGGTTTCTCTACACCACCCTCCAAGTAATTTTCAAAAGAACACAGTTGTTACCTATCCTTTTGAACCATAGGATTTTCATATAATTTAAAATACAAACAAACAAAAGCACCACCAAAGATTAAGACAGGGAGGGGGAGACATTACTATTACCTTAAGAAGTGTATAGCCACTAACTAAACACAAAGATGCAAGACACAAAGCAGCAAGAAAATCACTAGAGGACAGGTCTTCACCTGGCATAAAGTCAGCATAGCTCCACTGGCATCAGCAGAGAAATTCTGACTTTTATCAGTCACAGATCTGACTGTCCATGTACAGAAAATTTTGTTTATGTTAGTGATAAAGATCAGCAGTGTTCGGAAGAGAAGTGTTAGCACACATTTAAAGGAAGCAAGTTCCTAACACCTTGCTTCTCATCTAGTATTTTGCTGCTGATGACTGTCATTCTTGCCGCTGGCAGTGTATTTACTTCAGGATGAATTCATTACCACTTTCAAATGATACAGTAAAACAGATTTAACATTGGTCTATGAAGCTCTTAACCACAGCTAGTTCTTACCAGAAATATTCTGAAGCCCATTAACAGTGTGAAACATAAAGTTTTAAAAGTACTATTTTATAATGTTGGTAAGTTTTTATAATGTTATGGGTTTTCACTGACCATTACTCATATGGAATGAACTGCAACCACTGGAAGTCAGCAGTAACTGAAATTTAGAGTGGCATGACTCTTGGTTGTTAGCAATTATTCCTTTTACAGATCATTAGCTATAGTAAATTTTTAAAAATATCTCTAAGGCGTATGTTTACAGAGCAAATCCTAAAAGCAGACTTATAGCTACAGAAATAAGTAATTGCACAAGTTTCTCATAGGCACCGAGATGTTCTTTTAAGGCACAAGAGAATTCCCAGAGTGCAGAAAACAGATTACTTAACCAGCAGTGCAAACATTAAAAAAACACTTATAACCTGGGAAGCAGAGGTGGAATTCCACCTGCTGCTTATGGCAGCATTCAAGTCCCACTACTGTCATCTGCCAAAGGTATTTCAGACTTTTGTGTGTTTGTGTATATATATATATAGTGTATATGTATGCTTAATCTAGTACAGTAAAAAATGGGATTCAGATGGTTTCTGCCAGAGATGTGTGTAAACGCTGACCTCTACAACTGCCCCACATTACACTCAAAATACGCTTTCTCCCAGTGTAATTTTGTATCTCAGTAAAAAGGTACCTCTAAAACACATTATTTAACACAGTGTGCTCAATCTATTTGAGCCATATCTTCTGTCAAGCTCTACTTCCAAAAAGAAACAGTTTAATGAAGTCCATAACAGGGCAAGTAGAAAAGGTAGTGGTAGCTACACTGGACAAAACTCTGGGCAATCGTCATCATTTTTGCAATGATACTATGTCAAAACTCACAAGAAACTGAGGTACAAACATAGGTGAAGTAAACATGAGATTTATATTGCATTCATTTGAATTATGATCATTTCCTCTATTGTGTGATTTTTTTGGTTTTGATCTCTTATTTCCTTAAAAGAAAAATACATCCTCGCATACAATGCTGATACCCTATGTGGTGATGCCATAAATCCCTTAGGATAGTAAGTTTGATGGGTGATAACCCATTAGGAGAAAAATATATTTTTGAATATTATTTTACATATATACAATATATATATATTTAATTTTCAATCAAAATGTAAAGTTTTCTAATATATTCATGAGTATTTTTATGTCCAAAATGAAAAAATATTTAATATCTCAGTTCATATAAGTTAACAAGGTATTTGATATCCGCCAACAATATGATTTGCTTCATTTCTACAAAATTAAAAGAAAACAAAGAAACAGTGAGTTATAAAGTTTTCCTTCTCCAAAGCCAAATACAATAAAATTTTGAAGCTGGATAATTAATTAAAAGAACACCAAGTTTTGCGTTGTGAGCAACCACAAAGAATGCAAAACGTAATCTAAGTAGAAACTAGCATTACTATATTAACCTAAAGAAAAAATATTTTGAATCCCTTTTTTCTGATAGAATGCGTCCAGTGTGAGAAAAGGTAAATTTAAAGCAAGAGTTATTTACACTCTCACCAGTCTATCTTAATTTTGATAAGCCACTACCCCCTTCAATTCCAAATCCCTAATATCACAGAAGTATGACGGCCACTTATTTACATGTTTTTTTCAGCACTTTGAAAGGCACATTTATCTTTTGATGCATGTCTCTGCTAATGTCCTAAACTTGGGTTCCAACTGATCTAAGAAGTCAAGTGCCTCTTCTTCATGCTGATCACTGCAGCAGCCTACAGAGCCAGCCAAGGATCCTTTTCCTTCATAGTTATATGAAAGGAGATAATCTTCAGAATGCTTCTGTTCTTCATCCTGTCTGCATAGGTGCACCTTCTGGATAGGAACAGAACAGATCTTATTATTTTCTTAAATTGTTATCCTGAACATATTGCAAAAAAAAAATTTCTTTTTGATTTACCTTTCATTCAATTATTTTTAATCAGAGTGTGTCCTCTAATGGATTCCTACATACAAAAAATGCACATGATTGGTCTATATCATTATGACTATAAAATATAAGTATTTAATAAAGAAATAATTTCTATTAATCATGTATGTAACAATAAAAGAGGAAGAACCTGTTTAAATAACCTGTCAAGCAACTAAAATTCACTGAACATTAAAAGACTGATTTTTACATAACTAGTTAGGCAAGTAGTGAGAGTTCTATCATCTCCAAGAAATGGAGTGACTACATTTTTAATGCTATATATTCATTCTTACTCCATTGCTAAGTATGAGGTTTAAATTAGCACAAAGCAAGCAGTTAGAATAGAAGCAAACAGACATCTTCTGAAAAACTCACAAAAGCTTCGGTAATTATTCTAAATTATTCAAAATGAAAAATAGCACACTGCCTATAGTTTAAGCCAAGAGAAGAAAGTAATTTACACTTATGTTTGAAATATGTCAAGAATTACTCCCTGAAAGAGCAATATTCCAAAGGGGATGCAGAGGAGCTAAGGAAAGGAAAAAAATGAAATGAAACCAACACCAGAAAGCCACCTTTCTAGCACATTTACATAACTTCCTTGAAAAGACTGTACATATTGACCATAACATACACTTCAAAGAAAATCAGTTTCAGAATACTTACTTCGCCTAAACGAGGATGTGTGAAATTATGCCACTCTGAGTAGGAGTATCTACAAGTATCCATCATAGGCTGTCCTCCTCCTTCTTTAACTGATCCCAGAGTCTGATGTCCACCTCCCTTGACTGATTCCAAGGTATGCCCTCTTCCTTTTACCATTTCAAATGTTTGCTGCTCTCCTGTTTTTACTCCATACCCTCCTTGATCACATGTATTTTGTAGAGGAATTATATTGTGATCCTAAGCAAAACAAAAAACAAAACACAGTAGTGAGGACATCTTTTTTCCTCCTCATTTCTTTTTCCTTTTTAATTCAAAAGAAGAAACAGCAATCAGAAACTGTCACAACTGAAATTTCGGAAGTCTCTATTTTGGCACTGTGATATTTTGAACAAAAGGCTATCCTTAGTACTTAGTGTCTAAAGATCAGTAAATAATCTTGGGAAAGGATACTGTGACAAGAGAGAAGACAGGATATCTGCATTTAAATATGGTATTATATAAAAAAGCAGAAGTTTTATCCCAGTGAAATGTATATAATCCATATTCTAGTTTATAATGGCACAACATTATTCTTCATAGGCAACAAGAAATTTGCCTCTTGCCACCATAGCAATTTCTTAGTTTTCAACATGAAATATTGTTTTTAAACTTATCTTCTTGGGGAAGACAATGTCAGAGGGTGGAGGATGACAGAAAGGAGATGGGAGTCTAAAGAGCTGAGTTCTTCTGCATGAACACAGTCCTGGAACAAACTATGTTCATGGTAGACTGAAAGAAATTTAGATGCCAAAAGCAAGAAAAATTTATTAACAGGGACTGTTCATTAAAACAACTGCATCTGAGGTAATTTTTCAGGGGAAGGGCAGAAATTGCACCTGTAATTTACATAGCTATCTACTAAATATAAAAATCCCTCTCCAAGGAAAAATAATGTTTTGCCATTAATGCATATTCAACATAGGCAAAATAATAAATTTCCATCTAATCTCATTGTTAAAAGTGACTAGAAATGTTATTTCAGTGTTCACCTGAAGCTTCCAACCAAATCCTTAAAATCTGGAAGAATTACAAGTAGCCAGCCTAACAACTTCAAGGGGTATTTAAATGTATACAGTACTACCGCCTCTGCCTACAGTAAGAATCTTCAACTTCTTGTTAAATAGCAAAGTATATCTAATGATCTGTGCATTGATTGCCTATTTCCTTTATCAAATCACTTATTTGCAGGTGGTCCTGTTCTCAAACTGCAATGCTATGGACATGCCAATTGCAAGTTTCT
Organism: Hylia prasina; assembly: GCA_013397195.1. NCBI lineage: Eukaryota > Metazoa > Chordata > Aves > Passeriformes > Sylviidae > Hylia > Hylia prasina. The sequence continues at coordinate 643,110 of VYXD01006933.1, forward strand.
ATGTTGAAACAGACAACTTACCATTACTTCTTCTCCTGGAGCTTCTGTGTTTGAAATGATTAAATTGTGATTGGCACAATCATCAGTCACCTGTCTGTGCATTACCCCAGCGCCACAGCAGCCACAAATTGTGATCAGGATTACTGTGGAAAAGGAAATAATACTATAAATTTTACCTCACAATGGTATCTACTTTTGTTGGATAATGAATTTTAAGGGCCTAAGCATCAAGAATGGTTTAAAAAATAATTAATTTCCAAAAATGCCCATACTTAAAACTTTATATATTCACTTTTTTTTTTCAAATAGTATAAGGAGTAATCATTGCATTGTTGAATTATTTCATTCTAAAACGCATCTGGTTTTTCCAAAAGAAATGCAAGCATCCTTTATGAAAGCACTGTGACTTACACAATTTCACAAATTCAGTAATGAAAAATTTAGTCCAAACCCAGGTGAAAAATTGTGTCTTATGCCTGCAATTAGGTTGTACATGAGATATTTTTCATGTCTGAATATGCAAATGTCAAATTATACCACAAGGAACTAACAGGCAAGCTACATGTCCCAATACCAGAAACTTCTGCTTCATGGGAAAGGTCAGCAGAACCCTGGAGGACTTCCAGCATTATGCTATAGAACAATCTTATTTAATCCCTTGTATTCATTTTATTCCTCTTAATAATGCTACTTTTTGTTGACATAGACTCATGTAGAAATTAATCTGAATAACAGAATCATGATCAACTAATATCTCTCCTAAACAAATGACTAAACCTTTCAGTCAGAGAACCATCCTGTTTTCTTCACTTTTCAAATTGTTAGCTTAAAAATAAAGAAGCCCATGAGGAAGAGAACAGTTCTGCCTAACTGCCCACTGAACAATTTGATCTCTGAACATACAAACTTCTGTGAAAATTGGCCAAGAGCCCCTTTCAAGCTAATTTAGCTTCTGTAAATTAGCAGATCTCAGCATCAGCTGTCAGAGAGCTCTGCATCAGTGATTCCAGCAGGTTGCCTCCTGATGCTGACAGATGGGAAGAAGACATCCATGACAGCACTGAGCAGAGGATACACAGGGTAAAACCCATCCACATAAAAATAAAGGACCTATTTTTTAAGTGATGCAGTCAAGAGGCAGTGAAAAAGAGGTAGGTGATGTTTCACACAGTTCCTCTACTGCATGCTCCCACATCTGAAAATTCCACCTTGAGGATATATCCCAAATTTCGGTACCTGCCCCGTTAAGATAAAACATTGATCTAGCTAGCCTTCAAAACATGTCCAGGTCCCAGTGTTCTAGCTACTTAAGTAAGAGCAGCTAGATGAGATTCAACAGGAGCAAGACAATTTTACTATGACCAGAAAAAATAGATAAGAAAGAAGGAGAAAAAAAAAAAAAATTCTGAAATACTAGCTACTGTAGCATGTCCTCTGTGGTTTTTATGGGTGTTATTAGTCAGACTCTGTTTGATTTTGCTTTTGGTTTTATATATCACCATCATCATCTCACTGGTTAATGGCAATATTACTCTTCTCAGAATCGTTTAGGTTTTGGGCAGCTCCAGTAGGATAACACATAGTCAAGGTTTTGGTCTGTTGTGAACTATTCAACTGTCCTTCCACGTTTCTGCACCTCAGATAGGGGAACCCTGGATGTGTGTGTAGACCAGGAGAAGAGATGCTGGAGAACGGAAGTGTGGAAAGGTACCTGGGCGTCCTGGCTGGTGGAAAGTTGGACATGAGCCAGCAGTGCCCTGACAGCCAGGAGGGCCAACCCTGCCCTGGGGTTCATCAGGCACAGCATGGCCAGCTGGGCAAGGGAGGGGATTGTCCTGCCCTGCTCTGAGCTGGGGCAGCCTCACATGTGTGCCATTTTGGGTGCCACAATATAAGGAAGATTTTAAGGTATTGGAGAGTGTCCAAAGGAGGGCCATGAAGATGGTGAAGAGCCTTGAGAAGCAGCTCAAGAGCTGTGGAGCTGTTGAGGTCATTTGGTCTGTTCAGCCTGGAGAAGGGGAGACCTCATTGCAGTCTGCAATTTCCTCAGGGAAGCAGAGGGGCAGACATTGATCTCTTCACTTTCGTCACCAGTGACAGGACTCAAGGAAATGGCATTAAGCTCTGTCTAGAAAAGTTTGTTGGATATCAGGAAAAGCTTTTTCACCCAGAGGGTGGTTGGGTACTGGAACAGGCTCTGCAGAGAAGTGGTCAGAGCACCAAGCCTGACAGTTCAGGAAGTGTTTGGACAATGCTCTCAGGCACATGGCATGATTCTTGCTGTCCTGTGCAAGGATTTGGACACAGTGATCCTGATGGGTCCCTTCCAACTCAGTATATCCAATGGTTCCATGATTACATGGGCTTTTGTAAAACCCCTTGTGAAATCCAGTGTCTCAGATGCTCCATGTTTTAATCCACAACACAAGAGAAATCACAAAATGCTCTGGGAAATTGATTTCAGCATTCCTAGAAACAGAAACGTTTCCAGAACTCACAAACCTTTTTGAAGCCATTTGGTTCAAGTGCTAAATGCAGGGCTTTTTGGCCTCACTTACATGAACATACAGAACATCTCACACAAAAGATACTTAAACAAATAAACAAAAATACACACACAATATCTACAGCACAAGATGAGAGCAGGAAGCCTGTGATACTGATACAAACAGAGCAGGTACATTAAGTCAGTGATGACAGCTATACAACCGCCAAAACAAAAAATGTTTGAATCAAGTTTGAATCAGGCTCTCTCAGCTGATTTTATAATTAAATGAATTGTACTTTGTGTTAAAAAAAAAATGTACTTACGCAGCAATAATAATGATCCTAAAATCATTGCAAGGATGGCCCAGAGACCAAGGGTAACATTTCCCCCAGTAAGCTGACGAGATCTGCCGTCGCATTCAGTTGGAGTAAGACAATCACAGAGGTTAACTCTTACAGTGTTCTCTCCTATCTTTCCTCCATTATCAATCACACTGACAGGAATGTCATAAATTCCATATGGAATATCACTCTTCGGTGAAAGATACCAAGAATTATCTGTAAAAAAAAAAGACAAAACCCGATCTAGGGTCAATGACACTTGGAAATCAGTTGTCACAAGAGTGACCATAATCACAATTTTCCCTTCTGTTAAAGCTATACTTCTGCCAGATCCTCATTAATTAGTTTCAAGTTAGATTAAATGTGTTGATACAAAACTACACCTTGAAAGGATTTATATTTTCATCACCTTTTAAATATTAGAACAGACAAAGCATACCTTATACTACCCTCTGAAAACAAATTATTTGAAACTCTGAAGTTGATTTAGTTCATTATAGAAAATGACACTACTTTGGCTTACTAGTAAAGATCATCAACTAAACTGACATTTATTAAAAAGACTTTTGGTAGTGTGATTGGAATAATTAATTATAAACTTAATTTATACCTTTTCTTCTCTTTAGTTATATTTCTGTATTCAGTCAGAATGACTATTTCCAGTGGGGGAAAAAAATCCATATTATCTGCTGCCCTGTTTAGAGGCAATTATTAATGACCATATTCTTTAAGGGGCAAAACAAATAATTTGTAAAACAATGTAGTGTACATTATGTACACCAGTGTCAGCACAAGACTGACACTGGTGTACATAATAGTTGTTTTATGATGAGCTATATGAAACAACATGTGTCATCCAAAATGTGGTTATCAATTTGCCTGACATAAAACTTGAAATTCTTAGATGTCTTTGCGTTCAGACTTTCCTGTCTTTTGCCTTTCTTACTGAACATCTGATGGAATGCTACAGAATCAGATCCTTTGTAACTAATTCATGTCACCATAGTAACAAATGTATGTGCTGGTCTTGTTGCCATCATTGGGCAACCACCAGGAAACCACCATCAGCTATAATTTTTACATCAACATATTTCAGGAAACAGTGATTCCTTTGCTAATAAGTTGTTTATCTACTTCTATAAAAATTATAAAAATAAAAAATATATTAAAGGAGATAGTCAGGCTTTCTTTCATCCAGCTCAGCTTTATAAAAAGTGTTCTGGGTAACAGCAATAGCAACGAAAAAACTTCCAGAGCTTTTTTTTTTTTGTCAGCCTATAATCAATTCTAGATAAAGTTTCAGTTTCTCAGTTCTCCACCATAATAACAGACTAACAAAAGTTCTATTTGTCTTTGGAATACTAGCCATTTCATTCTAAAATTCCTTATGAATGACGAATCTATAGTTTCTTCTCCAGGTGTTGATGCAATGCATTACATCAAGTTTTGCTCTTTCTCCTGATCTTACATCATAATTTCAGACAGCAGCTGATTGCTGACCCAAGGATGCTACAGACAGATTCTTATTTATGCTTTGAAACAGATCTTTCTCCTTGCCTTTGGGATGCCAACAGTGCCACCTTCTCTATGGGTCCCTTCCCACTAGAGGGGAACTAGAGCAACCACTGGAGACCACCAGTGAGCCCCGAAGTAGCTCCACTGACTACACCAATTCCAAACAGAGATTCATGCAATCTATTCTTGCAGCCCACCCAAGTGAGAGAGAGCAAATCCTCCTCTGGCAGGCTGCAGCTGAGTGAGGAGGAGGAGGAAGTTTTAGCATACCGTCGTGTGGAGTTAACTTCCACATGGAAGCCAGGTTCCGGTCAGTTATGCGATACACAAAGGGCGCGCCGTAAGGAGCCTCATCACCATCCTGGGCCGTGAGGCAGATTGGCTTTCTGTCTCTGCACATGATATAGTCTCTTTGAGTGATTCGTGGGAAATTCTTGTTGCCAGGCACAATGCAAACCTGGATTGTTCCAGTGCCTGTTTTACCATCTATGAGATAAAAATAACTAGGTTTAGCAGTTACTTCTAACATTCGCACCTTAATTTCTAGTCCAAACTTTCACAATTAAATATCATCATCTGTAATATCCGTGTTTAGAAGTAGATTGGAAAGCGACTGCTGATTCAGCCAGAGAGAGTGGGGGAATTCTCACAGCTCTTTCTTGGCTGCTTCTCTTTGCTTGGCTGGTTGCAGATGCATCAGCAGCTCCCACATCTACATACTCTGCATGTGCAGACTGTATTTTGTTGAGCCTGTGTGTCTGTGGGAACACATACCAGTCTAACAGAAGGATAAGAGGAGGAATAGCTCATAAACCAGTAAAGGACACTAAGACAAACAGAGACAAAAGCAGAAAGTGAAGATTTCCGGTATTATAACTTCTGGAAGGAGAAAATTAATTACACTTTCTCTACCTTCATCTCCCCTGGGAACACAATCACTGTCCTCTACCCTCTAAGTCACCAGGCATTCATCAGTGGCACATACTATGTCACAAAGTCTACATGCAAGAAGTGAATGAAATCTTCCTAATTACAGTTTTTCCAATACACAAATGGTCAAGGCTTGTATATGCATTCCAGTGAAATTACATCAAGTCTGCTTTTTAATCTTTTCTCTAGAAACAGTTGATTGCAGGTGCCTATATCATGTTTACTTCATAGACAACAAAAGTTAAAAATAATTTAAATTTGTATTATTTACATTTAACTTTAATATGCAAACTTGAACCAAGTTAGAAATTTTTGCTGCAAGGTCAACAACTTCTTTTCAAAAAGTCCTCTCTAATTTTTCTGTTGTCTAGCTCACAGCTGCCAGGAGCTATCACTTAAAAAAAGAATAATCAAGAAATAGAAGAAATATAATCCAGAGGAAAATCTCTCAATTTAAAATTACTAAAAGCATTTTAAATGGGGCAGATAACTTCTCAAAACATTGAGATCATGCCTGATTTCTAAAGGCTCTCCCTGATAAATAATATTCCCTAAGCATTTGACAGAACTGTCACAAAGATAAGACAACGGACTAGGTGGGCCACTGGTCTGAACCACTACAGTTGCTCCCACACTACATTTGTACATAAACATTTGTTCCACACCACAGAGTATGCCAACAAAATTTAGTACTCACTTCTGTCTATTGCGAGGACTGTGACATTGCATTGACCTCGTCTCATTTCTCCTATGTCTCGGTCCAAGACCCTAACAGTTCTGACTTCACCTGATCTGTCATCTATGTTGATCCAATTACACTGGCCAGGTGGTATCCGGTATCTGTGAAGAATAATTTGTCTTGTTAACGAGATCCCAAACATAGCACACACACATATTTAGATCCATGTATTCATATACACTGACAGGTGGGCAGGTGCACACACATACATACAGCCTCAACAACTATTTCCCCCTTCCCGTACCCCACTCATGTTGTACTCCAAAAAAACCTAGTAAATAAAGTTGTTTCATACCTTATGCCCTCACTATTTCCAGTTTCTGGATCTTCTGCTACATATCTCCCAATAGCTGTCCCAATATCTTCGCATTCTTTGACGTCTAAGCGCAACAGACAGGGTTTAAACACCGGCCCCTCATCCATATCCAGGACATGCACAGTAACAGAGGAGGTGCTCTGGGAAAGTTGTTGTGAATGGGGAGCCAGCACATAGGGTGCCTCATTGTTGACTCCAATCACCAGGATCCTTTGCTTGGCAGTTTCATAGTCGAGTCCCTGTAACAAAGGTGAGGTGGTGTTTTGTTTTCCTTCAAACCAATACAAAACCTATCATTGTTTTCACCGTGCAGTTATTACAGCTGAAACTGCACCACAGTTATCTACAAAAGAAGTCAGTTGTCCTTAAATAAGCCATCAAGACAGAGTAAAATGACATGATTTATTTTTTAAAATGTAAAGTTTTAAGTTAGTCAAAGAAAAGGGCCTGAAAAACACCCAAGCAAGAAGTACCATTGCAAAATTTTGGATAAATATTCTGAAAATGCCTTACTAAAACAACAGAAAGCAACTAAATTTAGTGGAGGATTTTCTTCTTCCATATTTAGTTAGTCATTATTTTAGCTTACATATATTTCCTTTTCACCACTAGTCAATCACACTTCTTTCTAGTAGCTACAAATCCATCTGAGAATTTATGGAGTTGACAGAGAGTAGCTGCCATTTATTCTTCCGACATGTTCTCCAAAGTTAATTTATGCCTTTAATAGAGCTAATATTATCCTAAAACCATAATATTCTCTAGTCTACTACAGCATTACAATAAATGTAAGAAATTTCTACTGTGTTCATATACTAGGGACAGAGCTTTAGAAAAAGTTCTAATGATTACTAGGAACAAAAACCCCATAATAAATAATATTAATTTAAAAAATGACTAGCATCTCTATTTCTACAATTTACATGTTCAAAATTTAATATTAATCTTTCCGGCTCCTTAGAAGTTACCTGTTATGGCAGTTATAAAAGATAATGAAAAAGAGGCAAAGGGATGTGCTGGAGTGTACAGATGCAATGGACCTTTTACCTCACATCTGTAAAACACTTATAATAAATAACTGAACGGACACAAATTCATATATGTATATGGACTTCCTCACACACCAGAAAAGCAAACCTGAAGTCAGTACACAGCAAAATAAAACCTGGAGAGCTTTATGCTGAAATAGGAAGTTTACTTAACTCCCTGAGAGAACAAGACTGGAGAAAGTGCTCAATCTTTCCCTTCTTTGCCACTCTCTAATTTCTGTTAAAAACCATTCCTCAGTTACATCCCTAAATCTAAACAACTCCAACTGTAGAACCAGGCCAAAGCACCAAGCTCTTGTGAAATGAAAAACCAAATTGTTTGGATTCTGAGCACACAAAATTGAGGAACAATGTGGAAGGTGAGCTTTATGTGTTGTGTTTTAAAACCAAAGCTTGAAAATCCATAAATTTTTCCCTAACCCTTCAATTTTTACTTACCTTAACAACACACAGTATTCCTTCATTTGTGTTTTTGTCTGTTGTAATTTCAAAGGCCTGATCATCATTTCCTCGTATAATTTCATATACTGCTCCTGAGCCAGGTGAACCAGGTTCATCAAGATCAACAACAGAGACTCTCAGTATTTCTACATTCACTCTGTTTTCCTCCACTCGTGTTTCATACTTGGAGTACCCAAAAAAAAAAAAAAAGTTAATTTAAATCAGAGAATCCTGTTCCACAAGGCAGGACTGAAGAACACTGTGTTTAAATAGGACTACTTCAACTTAAGGGGTCAATTTACCATGCTGCTGTAATGATTTGTTTTCGTGCATTAGCATATTTTCCCCACTCCTCCCTTATACCCTGCATCAAACAGTAAACCTTTCCTGACAGCACAATTGAAATCTCAGCTTCTTCATACACTCAAACCTATCACTGACCTAATTAATTCTGGAATTCTTATTCCAGGAAAGGCAAATTAGCACAGCTTCCCTCAGTTACATCAACTATAGATTGTAATTTGCAAACAACATGATCAAGCTAATAAGAAAAAGCATTGGGGTAAATTAAAAAATATATAAATAAACAAACTAACAAGAACTTGAAGAAAAGCCAAGAAGGATGAAATACCTCTCTACTCAGATGGCAAAAGATAAAAGAATTTTTTGTATTTTTTTATCTTTTTAAAGAGTTGTGTTATTCTGTACAAGCTGAAGAATAGATAAAAGTGATTCTCAAGTAGTATTACTGATGATATTCTACAGTAGTGAACAGAAAGGGTAAATTACATGTATTCTTTATGAATGATGAATTATTTTTTCATACATTTCATAATACAAAATCTCCTGTGGTATTTGAGATGCGTACATGGTTATTGAGACATACTCTTTGCCCTGAATCACACACAGGGCTGGAATAAGCGAAGACATTTATTTTGGCATTGACTGGCATTAGACTCCATATTTGAGGGACTGTGCATTGGGAAATTAGAAAAGGGATGAAAATACTTTATTTTTAACCTTTATACAGACATTTTACTTATGCAGACTTACTTGTAACTGTTTAAAGGATGGTGCATTGTCATTCGTATCTTCAATTTTGACGACAACTGTTCCTGTAGTGCATAAACCAAAAGGCTGACCTGCCATATCTCTCACTTCAACTAACAAAGTGTAACTGGGTACAAGCTAAAAGGAAGAATAAAAGCATACAGAAGTTTGTCATACTATCTTAATTGCATAGTTACACACAGTACATAGTACAACTAAACATTTCACTCCTGTTCCATAACTCTGCTCTAAATTCGGTGCTTCCCAACAAAACAGGACAATTAGTTTTGGGGCTTTTTGCCCTATAGCTCAAAAGGAAAAACAGCGTAATAATTTTCAGTGGCTAAGCAGCACTGAGTTCATCATGTTAGTAACATGCATGCTATATCCTGTATCAAATAAAGCTTCTCACAACTGTCAGCGAAATTTTCCAGAAACTGAAGTTTTGTAAGATAACCGATGACACACTTTCATCTGCTACTTGTCTCCACTTTGGAGCAACAGAGTATTCCCTCATGTTGCCAGCCAGTGAAGTGTTTCAATACATGTCTCACTTCACTAAGGATGAATGAAAACTGTGCTGCAACCAGCCTCTGTCTGGGCAATACAGGATAACGCAATGTCTGTCATTTGGCAGGGTCTGGCACTGAAGGAGTCGGTGTCCTTATCAGTTCCAAGGGGCTCCCCGATAGGAAGCAGCCTACTTAAATCCCTAACTTGAGCCAGAACTGCAGAAAGCTTTTTTTTAATGTGAACAACCAATGGAAGGGGGTCCAGGAAAAAAGAAGCATGGGCAGAGGGGAGAGAACACAAAATGGATGGATTAGGCACAAAAAGAGAAAGATTGCAAATCAAGACAATAACTCTAGTTCTGAATGCCTGGAAATAGCATTTGGTTTCTCTGGTGCAGGAATGAAATCTCCTGTTCTGCTTCATAAGTTTATCTCTAAAAGATAGGCAGCAGACTAGTTTTTCAATCTCTCCTTCCTTCAAGTAGTCACTGTGAAAACTTCCTTAGTAGTCATGGTGATGCTCACAATCATTGCAATTTTCTCTTGCTAAAAAAGCTGAGCACTGTATCTGCAAGTGCAAAATTTTGCAACATGACGTTTTGCGTGGATTTTCAGCCATGAAACAACACAAGTATGGCATAATAAAACTTCTTTTATCTTCAGAAAAGATGCGCCTGTTGCATTGTTTCCTAGAATAAGTGTCTTATGCTAGAATTATTATTTTGAGTTACATGCACCTGTCCTTTTTTTCCTAGTGTAAACTATCTCTCACATGACATTCTATCAAAAAAATAAATCCTATATCTTATTTGCTTGAAAGCTAGCTGATATAAATAAATGGGTGGCACGTTGATTGTAAGAAATGGTGTATTACTGTTTAGGTTTCAACTATTGGAGATATTTCTGTTTAATATAGGATGACTGACTAATTCCAGAGAAACCGGTTCATCTTCTCTATGAAGAAGCAAGAAGCACCACAAATCAAGCTTAATTAGGAGGAAACAGTGGCTCATGGGATTCCTGAACACAAAAAGTGTTCAGTAAAAAAGTAAAAACTCCATAGGTTGAGTTGGTGAGCAGTAGGAAGTTCTCTGCCAAGGTTAGCAAAAATATGGTAATCTATGCAGAAACTCTCTGGCCTAATTATAGGTCTCTGAAAAGCTTCAGAAGGTCCTTAGAGACATCAACAAAAAATGAAAAAGAAGCTATGTCTGTTGATTCCCATGCCAGTATTTCACAGAGTCACAGAAAGGCTTGGGTTGGAAGGGACTCTAAAGATCATCTAGTTCCAACCTGTCCATGCCATGGGATTTTATACCCATGAGCTTCCACCCCCTAAATCAGTTGGTACAGGACATTGTATAACCTGGCCCTGAACACTTCCAGGGATGGGGCATCCACAACATCTCTGGGCAACCTGCTCCAGTGTCTCACTACCCTCTGAGTAAAGAATTTCTTCCCAACATCTAATCTAAATATCTCCTCTTTTAATTTAAACCCACTTCCCATGGTCCTATCACAATCTGCCCATGCAAAAAGAAGTCACTCTCCTTTTTATAAGCCACCTTTAAGAATTAAAAGGCTGTAATGAGTCTTCTCTAGGCTGAACAACTCCAAGTGTCTCAGCCTGTCTTCACAGAAGTGGTGCTCCAACTTTTGGATTTGAACGTGTTCACGTCCCTCCTTTGGACCTGCTCTAACAGGTCCATGTCCTTCCTGCGCTGAGGAGCCCAGAGCTGGATGCAGCCCTGCCCTCACAAGGGCAGAACACAGCAGTGTTAAGCTGTGTGCACTAAATGAGAGCTGAGAACGCCTCAGGAAACATCACCTCTCTGTCCAGCTGTGGCAGTAACACAGAGATGACACCGGTGTCCCCATGTAAAGAAAACGCTGGGGTAATTGGTGGGGTTTGTGACACAATGCGGTATTTCAGCGTGGTGTGCAGAGTATAAGGCTCATCTCTGTCCTCTGCAATCACTTTTCCAACAACAACACCTGTGAACACAATACAGCAATTTTTAGTTCCAAATAGGAAAAAAAAAATACTCTGTTTTAAATATGTGAAATGAGCTACTTGATCATTTACTTCTGCTCTTTGCAATTCAGTCTTTGCTGTAAAATAATACTCCCCAGGAGATCCCACTGAAATGTCTTAAAAGGCAGGATCATACCTAGTCATACTGGTATGTAACAGCTGAGTAGTGCTAAGCATGTTCAGTGATTTAAAACAACTCTTACCAGGTCTGGAATTTTCAGGGACACAAAATTCAAAAAGATCTTGTGTGAAATATGGAGCATTATCATTGTCATCCTCTATCCTGATTGTATGCACAAGTGGTACTTCTGGTGAATAACCATCTGGAGTGGTTGCAAAGCAAATGATCTGTAAGAAAAATTCAGTGTTTAAGCAACATGCAGTATTATTAAACTTTAGTTCAATGGAAGAGTCAATAAAATGAAATGAAATACAGTGTGCAAAGCACATCCTTCTCAAGACCAGGCTCCTCAGGCACATGGAAGGAGACGTTATCAGTACCTTAGAGAGAAAGCAGAACAAAACCTTTGAATGCTTTCCAATCTTTCCCCCTCCCATTCCTCACACACTACAAGCACTTTAATCATTTTCTCCCTGACCCCTCCTCCAACTCTATCTCTTTTTCCAAGTCTCCTGAACACTTTTTTTTCAGGCATATACAGGGCACCTCAGCTACCAAAATTTAGATATATACATTGTTATTTAGAACAAAACAAGAATGAGAGCAAAACTATTTGCCTATTATAACATAACCTAATAAAATGCAGCAATAGGTACTCAAAATTACATTTTAGAAGCTATTTCTACAAATTGCCTTCTTACACTTCTTAGCCAGTAGAGAGAGCAGTGTACCTTGTTAACAGAACTGAACAGCTTGAAAGACTCAGAAAACCACAGTTGTCTAGGGTTTACCATTATTTCAGTTTTCTGCAAATCTTTTCAACCTTCCCTGAAAAATTCTTCCTAGAAGTGGCACAAATCCAATAGGTCATTATATTTATGCTGCAATTAGAGATTAAGCAGCATAAATATAATGAAAAGCAAAACTACTCTCAAGATCTAGCTATTTATTTATTTGCTACTGATTTTATCTCTTCAACAGCAAGGATATTACTCAGAATAGACAGGAGATTCCAGATCTTGTTTGCTGCCATTTCCCCTGTAACCCAACTGTCAAATATATGCATGAGAGATTTAAAATACATATATATATATATTTAATTATATTTACACAACATAGGCCTGTACCTGAAAACTTGGATACTGTTCACGGTCTACCGCACGAGTAGCAAAGATATTTCCAGTTTCTCTTTCTATGTAAAACAAACCCTTTGGATCTTGATCAATTCCTGGTCCACTTGCAGAATAATAAATTGTGTAGTTCTGAGCTGTGTCTGACTGGACCTATAAGAAGACATTTTCAAGCCCAAGAAGAAACAGCAACAGTATCTCAATACATTTCCCCCTTTTCATGATCATATTTAGCACAAAAACTCCTAAAACAAAAAAACAAACTTGATTTACTCTTCACATGAGAACAGCCTGACATATGACTGCCTTCCTTTATAATGTGTGTACATGAGAAGGGGAGTTAATTCAAATTCATAAATATTTAAAACTATCAAATTAAATAAATGACAGTATAAGGAAAAAAAAAATGAAACCAAATCTCTCTAGAATACTTCAGACATGAGGCATATTCAGATACAGCTTATTTCTGAACCTGTTCAAGAGACTTTAGTTTTAGTGGATTCACTGAGAATGTGGTTTGCACCCAAAGAAGAAAAAGTGAAGGAAGGAATGAAGGAAGAAAGACCACACAGAGTATAGTTCAGAGATATGCCAATTCAGAGAGAGTCTGCATCGCATTACGAGCACCAAGGAGGCAACATTAGATTTATCTATTTATAAACACTCTTCTACCAAAATACTTTCCTTATTTACTGGATGCCAGAAGTTAGAAGGGTAAGATTAGTAGAAGAATGATTGCTCTGCACAGACTCTGTTATTACACTTGTCTCTACACATCTGTTACCAGACACTCTGTAATCTAGTGAAGGCTAGATGGATCTATGATAACTTTAGTCCTTGCATTTCTCTTTCACGCCTACTTGTTTTCTCCCAGTAACTACTTTTCTGAATAACATAGGCCATACTCAGTCTTCAAGGCTGAAGGTACACACCTCGAGCTCCAGAAAGGATGTAGACAAGCAGGCAAAATTCACCCCAGTCTGTGTTTACAAAATCCTTTTCTAAGCAATGTTTAGTGGAGGGTTGTTTGCTGCTGCTTTTCTTTTAATTACACACACTGATTTCCAGGCCAAAGAGCTCTCTTTGATAGTATGTCTCCCTTCTTTTTTCAACTTTTGCACAACTCCATTTCACTCCAACAACTAAGATCACAAGTTATTTCAGGTACAAGATCATGAGATATACAATAAACAGGATGGAACAAGACAGAGGAATAATAGCAGGAATGTCATTGGTAGAGAATATAAAACAGGTCATATTCTTCATCATAAAAGTCACATATAAAACTAGCATGGGTCATAAAATTAAGGTTCATACAAAATGTACCTGCTGTATTTGCAGTGGGAAAGGTCCCAGTGAGTTCTCTATCATGACAGATGGAATAGGGCCCCACCTTCTTTTGGTTCTCTTGAGAACTGTATCTCTCGCATGCCTGGTCTTCTGTGTCTGGGTCAAGAAGATAGAACGACAGATGAGAATACATCCATATATTCTTAATGGCATATATTTTTGCTTAACTGCCATCCTGCATTTCCATCTTTTTCCCTCCATTCCAGTCTTCCTACTGACAATTTGTTTTTCCAAGGTCTTCACTTCTCATTATATCTGTGATAATATTTCAAGCTTTTTCATTTCTTGTAATACTTTGCATGAATAAGATCTGCTTTAATTCCTCAAACATGGCTTTTAAGATTCTTGACATTCCTGATCATGCTACTTGCTAGCATCTCCCATTTGAGAAAGGAAATTTGCTGACTAAAGCAACGCAGTAATCAACAGCTGCTAAATAAAATACACTCTATACCAGTTTTTTGCCTATTTGAATTCTAAAATTCAACTACAGATGCTTAGTATGAGGCTGTATTCTGTGAAAAATTATTTCAAATAAGTAAGATGTCTTGAAATTAGAACTTAACCTTTTTTCCCTCTCCCACCAAGTCAACGTGTATTTTCTTTTGAACTTGTTCTTGAATGTCCTTAAGCAATATGGTAAAAGTCTTTTTCTCAGCAGACAAAGAAAGAGCAGATGTTGTATACACAGAACCATCCTCTAGAACCTTGAAGTTCCCATCACTGGAACTGATAAATTCTGCAGACTGAAGGCATTCTTTCAAATCAACTGTAAAAAAAAATATTCAGACAATAACTCACATGGCAAAAAACAATATCCTTCATAAACCAAAAAGAAAGCCCCCCCCAAAAAATTCTATTTACTGACAGGTAGACTTCAAAAGCTTGTAATTCAGTATTTAAGCATCAAAATACTGATTTTAAAACCCACTTGTGTACTCAGATTTGATTAAGTTTTCATTAATTTCCACTCTTGTCTTCATTAGAGTTTCCTAAATTACATGGGTGCTTTATGGATATCGCTCAACAGAACACTATTATACTGGTAAAATTACTGAAACATCAGAGATGAAGTTGTGTACACTTAAATGCAAAAAACGTTGCAGACATGCCCATTTTCGGACCAGCAGCTATTACATTTGCCTCGTGCTCCATGCCCTACAATATCAGTGAAGACGATTAATTAATGCAAATGCCCAATGGAGATTTTACATCTTGGAAGTTTCGCCCTCGGGAGAAAAGCACTGACTGGTACTATGTGATTTAATACTCTTGGGAGGACAAAGGCCTTTAAATTATGAGGCAGACAGATGGGAGAGATAAAGACTAACTCTACAACAAACGATTAGCAATTTTTTAATATGTATGTGATAGAATCCCATACAGGTAATTTCAGCATACTTCCCAGGTATTTGTCACTGTATTTGCTATCACTTGTGGCTAAAATAGATGTTTTGCACTTCAATAAACTCAGTTCACCAGCAAGTAGTTTAGTATGAGCGCTGGAGAAAAACTAAAGTCAGGATATGACCACAGTCCTAAGAAAGAATGATTGGGCACCCTGAAAAGGATGAAAGTTAGAGACTCAAACTCCAAACAAATGATCATTGCAGAGTAAAAGAGGTGTGTCATGGTCTCAAAATCAAAGTTTTTCAATACTCTTTCAACGGTATCGTAGTGGGTGGGACAATGCTGTATGAAAGCTGATTGCGAAATTCACGAAAATTTAGAATTTCATCCTGTATATGTAGACGACATTTTCAATAACCTAAATTTCATTTTGCTTTCAAAACTGCAAAAACAGATGGGAAGCATAATTTTAAATATGATGTGATCTCTTCTTGCTCTTAAGCCTGTCCTTTAAATGCACAAATAAAGATTTACTTGACTTTCCATGGTACTGCAGCAGTGACTCCTATTCTTTTTCATCTGTACAGTGCAAATATTGAAAAGCATATCACTGCCTCACTTAAATGTGCCTCATACTGCTGCCTATTACAGCACTGCATTTCCAAAAATACCAGACTGGAGATGTTGTTTCTGATGGTTATATGAGTCAACCCTATGATCCATTAGCTATAGTTTTGTGGAGTTTTCTTTTCTTTAAAACCTCTTGTATAAGATGAAAAAACCCCTTATGATAAGCAGGAAAATCCTGACTAATTTCACTGTCAAGATATGGTCCTTGTATCAATGCAAAATATATCTCTATAAATGCTTAAGTAATGTCATTTGGGCTACAATGGTTTCGTTAAAAATTTTGGAGGAAAAAAATTCAAGTTCCGTGTTATGCAATTTCTTTCAAAGCACTGCAATCACATGAAGTTTTATTTTTATATAAATTAAGTTTATTTACATAGATAAATGTTAAAGTCTATGAAAACTCACACAGTGTTAGCAGCCTTCTTCGTTTTAAAAATTAAAAGATCAAGGCATTTTCACTATAAAGCTAGATTTTCTGAGCAATTGTGATGAACTACCAATTCACTTTATTTGTTCCTTCTATAGAAATATGGATTAGGACTGCAGACTTGGAGCATACTTCTCCGTTGTCATAGGACTCACAAAGGGCACTTCTGAATCCTCAAATTCAGTCTCAGCAGCACAGAATCCTTCAGCACCTCCTAGGCCACATCTTTCAAAGCTGCCTTTGAAAGACTGGTCTGAAAAAAAATAGGAGTGGGATGTTTTCTGGTCTCCTCTACTCCTCTCAGTCACCTGCAAGCTGCCCTAAACTGAAGCAGACTGTCCAGTCAGATGGGAGCACTCTCCCAACAGAATGTGCACGCAGGACACCTCTGCAACACATCCCCTGGTATGCACTGCTGAGCAGTCACATCCATGTTTCACAGAGCAGCAGCCTCTTGGTGCCTGGTTAACCAGGTTTTGTCTTCTTTTTCTATCATTTCCTTTGTCCAAATGACTTACTCTCTTCTTCATATGACCAAGCGTTGTGGGTGTAGTTTGGAATATCAAGCATTTATTTAAACAGTAAGCCTCAGACTCCAAATTTTGAAAACATTAAATTCTGCCATTTTAGTTTTAAATTAAATCCTGTAACCTGACAATAGCTCTTTATGCAAAAGTCAAATGGATGCATGGAGCTGGTGTTCAAATCCGTGACAAACACAGGGTGTATCCTTCATAAAAAGGCTGATCCAGCTGTTTAGCTGGCTCTCCAGTCATCCATTCATTCCATTAAAAATAAAGTCTCCTCCACTGTTAACAGCATCTCCAGCAAAGGTGCAATGCTGTGTTGTTAAGCTGGGAATTTCATAGTTTCTCTCACCTCTGCCAACTAATGTGTCAGCCTCTAGTTCAGAAGGAACGTGAAAAATTACTTTCTTGCAAGCTTCACAGCACAAACTCAGCACCTAGGAAACAAATTAAGAAATCAGGAAAAAAACCCACATAATTACATGGTATTTTGAACTAGACACTGATGCTGACTTTGGTTGGTTTGTTTGTTTGTTAGGACAAGCAAGTGAAACAGCACAGAAAGCAATCGTCCCTAAAAATTCAGGCACTATTCTGCACACCATACAAAGTTTCAAACTGGAAACAAACTCTGGACTACTGCTCCTGGATTTACCCATGGCTTGTGTTTCGCTTTTTTCTAAAATCACTGCACCACTGATATTAACAGCAAGAGTTCCCTTTGAGTAGGAGTTTTTGCCTACACAATTACATCAGTAGAGAACAGAGAAAATACAGCTTTGCTGTGCGCTCCCTCCAACAGCATTCCTGGCAAATTTAGATCCAAGCTCTTTAAGTACTAAGGTTTAATCCATCAACATTCAGTTTGGTAGAATTGTGGTGATGCTGAACATTAAAGGGACAAATATCTCATTAAAACCACATGACGACACTTGCACTTATACATTACTTCGCATCTTAAAAGTGCATTCTCAACAAACTAATTAAATGTAGCTTCAGCAATTAGATATGACATAAATAAAATGTCGTGTATCACAGCAGTCCACTCCCATATAATCAGTTACAAAGTAGGGTCCTCCTAAAAATTCAAATGAGTAGTATATAACCAGACCTTTTTCTAAAAAGAATCTCATACAGGTACAAACATTTTCCTCAGCACAGAGCAAGTGAATCCTGATCTCAGATTATATGTGTGTGTTTTTGCCTAGTTTCTATCTCTGTGTTTAAAATTGTAATCCAAAAATCGCATAGACAATTAAACAAAGACATAGAAAAATGTAAATAAATTTATCCACCCTTTTATGTGCATTTAGTCTTTCAGGATGAAAGTCTAGCAAAAAGGAAAAGCATTTTTATGTTGCACATACCTTTAGGATTAAAGATACAAAGAAGTAAATAACTAATGGAAATCCTTAAAATTACTTGTGATGCTTATTAAGAAAATATTTAAATAAAAAATACTTTAAACTCTGAAAGACATTAGGACCCTTTAGAAAAAAATTGCTGTGTCTGCACCATAAAAGCTCTTCATATAGTTCCTTATATATACACACAGATATAGAATTGCATATATACAAATAATTTAAACATCCCTGCTTATGTATTAGCAGGCTTTTCTTATTAACAGACACTTAATAAAACACTCTCTCCTGAAAGACACTGCACTAATTTTTAAGTTATTTAAATCACAACATCTTTTTACACTGTTCTGAAATATTTTAAGAATCAATGACACCTAATTTTTAAATAGTAACGCCAAGCCCAGTCTGATGTCAGCACAAAGAACTACTGAGGAGTTAAACAAAAGTGGTAGTTATTCATGGACATCAAGATATAAGGAAATATCAGGTAAAAATAAGCTGTGATGTCCTTTCACTTTACGCAAAGAAGACACTTCAGGAATTTTTTTCCCTTGAGTGTTGTTTTTTTTATGCTCGACAGAATATTTTTTTTTTATTAGATGTATGAGTAGTTGCTTGCATTTCTTTGGGTTTAATATCCTTGCAAAGGCAGGCACACAATGTCTGAAATAGTAACATTTTCATTCAAATGTCCATATATAATTAATATTAAAATAATAAATTCAGTACTTCAACACTACCAAGTATTTTTCTTTCACAAGCTCAAACAATCATCTGCCCTCTTTTTGTGAATGCAATGTTAATAGGGAAGAAAGGAGCTAGGAAACAAAAGACAAATCACTTTTACTCATCTACAATAAATTTTAAAAAAATGAAATGTGAGAGAGAACTCCCCTGCTCTCCCCGCCAAGGGCCTTTATGGAGCTGATAATTATGTACAAATACAACAAACAGAAGGTAAAGGAAATCGCTGACAAGTGTTCCACGCACAGCTAACTCAGAGGAGCTCAACACGCTCCACAGTGCGGCACAATCCTTCCCACGGAAAAGGGAGAACCCGGTGGAGGGAGAGATTTAAATAAAATGATCTGCGTTTTTGTTGGGTTTTTTTCTATGAATAACCAGCAGCAGCATCAGCGACCCGAGAGCGCGCCCGTCGCGTAACCTCAGGGCAGGCTCCAAAAGCTACCCGACCACCTGTCCCAACGCGAGCTGCGCATCCCGCTGGATTCCAGCCCGCGCCGAGGCCCCCGAGGTGCGCCCCGCGGCCGCGCAGCCTCCGCGCCGCTCTGCGCTCCTCGCAAGGGTTCCGCCGAGGAGAAACCCGACTTGGAGTCAGGAGCCAGCCAGAGATCCCCCGCTCGGATGTCTGTCCTGTGCGCTGCGCACCCGCGGCGCAGCAGGAGCAGCGAGGAGAAAGGCGCGGCGCGGTGCGTGAGCGGCCGGCGCGCTCCGCTGCGCTCCCCCCGGCGCCCACCCACTCATCCCACTCATCCCAGTGATCCCGCTCCCTCCCTCACTCACCAGGAGGCCGAGGACGAGGGAGAGGGCTGCGGGGGCCATAGTGCGCGGGGCTAGGCGGGAAGGGGGGAGCCGCCGCCGTCGGTGCTGCCACGGCGGGCGAGGGAGCGAGTGCGAAGTGGCGACGGAGGTGACGGCGCGTCTCCGCGGGAGCCCAGCTCTGCTGTCCCCTCCCGTCTGCCACAGGAGCCCGCCAGTGGGGAGGGTGGGACCGCGCGGCAGCGGCGACTTTNCCTCGCCACCCCGCCCCGCCGCGGCGCCGGCTACGCGCAGAGCCGTGCGGAGCCGCGCCCGGGACAGCTCTACCCCCGCCCCGGCGTGCCGCTCCCGGGCGCGGCACCTTCCCCTCCCTTCTCCCTTCCCTTGCTTTGCCTTCCCTTCCCTTTCCCTGCGGGCCGCGCTCCGCGGGGCGCAGGTTCCGCACGGGCGGGTCCCGTCCCGTCCCTACCCGTCGGGGCGGTGCCGGCCGCCTGCCGCCATGGCGGGCCGGAGTGCCCCGCGATCGGAGCCGAAGTTTGGGATTTTTGGCCGGGTTTCTTCTCTTCGGAACGATTGTGCTGATCTGTGCGAGGCCGCGCGTGCTCGCCTGTGGCCCCTGAGTTTCGAAGTGGCTTCAGGTGAATGAAATCCGAAAGAACAGTAACAAACCCGGGTTTGAGATGGGTTGCACACGCAGGAGGTGGGCTTCCCACGGGAACAGCCTATGCTAAAAAGACCTCTCAGCCTGAAGCAAGGAATGGTGTTTCTATTGCCGGCTACATTTTATTCCACTCCTTGCTTCAGAAACAATTTTTACTGAGTTGTAGCCAGTCCTAAAGCACGCCAAAAAGGAGACCAAGTAGATTGCAGTATTTGTTTACATTCGTGTACATTGAAATTCACAGTTCAGGAGCAAAAATTCTGAAAAATAAACTTTCTGTTACTAGAAATTTTAAGCTAATAAGGTTACATCTGACAGCATGAGATGTTCACTACTGAAGGTCACCAGTAGTGATTGTAGCTGGCAAGAAGATAGGGAGGGGTAAAAGCACCGGGCAGTGGTAATGGGATGTGCACATTTGTGTGGGCATGAGAATGCTGGAATGCCTAAATGCATGGCCATGTCCCTTCTCTAGTCTTGTGGGCATCCACAGAGGTGTGTGAGCAACTGGTTACGTACAAGTGTACTCTGGGCACAGGGCACTCTGTAGGGTAACCTGTGCCAAACTATGATAACATTCACAGCTATGTGCTGCAGTACTCCATGGCATGTTGGTGTTGTAGGATGGCTCTGCTGATGGTGGCACTATAAACATAACAACATTGCACCAAATTCCATCATCTAGACTCAGTGGGAGCAGAGGAAAAAGGGCTGTAACACTTATTTTTTGTTGTTTATTTGAACTGGCAAAGCCTGATTTTTCTTAAGAAGCAACCTCGCATCCTTGGCTGTCCCACTTCAGCTGTTCAGATAAACACAAAGTAAGGGCCCACAGTGCCCTGCAGCCCCCTGCAGCTGCACCCAAGCGTACATTTTGCTTTAGTGAGATTTCCAGCCTGGTGGGAAGCATAGGGCCTAATTTCTAACTATTTTAAATGTTTATGCTCCGTTCAAGCACTTGTGGACATGGGGAATGAATTGTCTGGACCTGCAATAATTTCCATCCAAACTTAATAACTCTTTTTCCCTTGTGGTCAAAACTTCATTTTTGAGCTTTTGAATTCTTTGTTTAGTGTCAGTGTGGGACAAACCCACATCTGTCAGAATAGGAGCCTAGATTGGGTTGACCCAGACTGCCTATTCCAAAGCCCTAATTAACAATCTTAAAATTCTGGCCTGGCTTCGTACCACTCATGTTTTCCTCCTCCTACACACTCAGTATTTGCAGTAATACACTGGACCCCTACACTGAACATGATGCTGCTGCTGTGGTTGTGAAAACAAGTTCAAGGGGAAACAGGGCAAATACTGGAAGGAGAGATGCAGACAGGAATAGTAATGAGAGGGGATCATGGTACTCTTGGCCCAAGGCTGCCTTGCTCTTACTTTTTCTGGCTGTTGGCTTACAGCCACAGCTGGAGAAAGCACACTGGGCTAGAGAGGCCATCGACTTTGACACGGTTTGGTTGGTCTCTCATGTGCTCTGGTGCTACCATGAGTTTCTCCCAGAAAATCTTGGGTCTTCCTTAATGTCAGTTGCATCAAAGGCACTCAGCTGTTCGAAAATCCAGTTGGAAATTCCACCTGAGTGAGTAAATGCCTTTTAATCGCAGCACTTTTTAGAGTCATTCACGCCTTCCTCATCACCAGGAAGCATTTGTACAGCTTCGAGGTATTTGACAATGGGCTGTCCTGCCCATTGGAAGAGTTGTATTGTGTAACAGCAGTAAATTCCTGCGCCCTAAAAGCTGTGTGTCCATGAGTTTATACACAGATCTCAAGGCTTTGGTTTGATCATGAGGGATCTCTCATTGCTGGACCTCTGAATTAACCTTCTTCCCACATCATGCTTTTGACCATAAATATTCATGGACATGCTTATATTTCATGTTCCTGTGAGTGCATTCTTAGATCAAGCAACAAGAATGTGAGGGGGAAGCATATCCCTTTGTTTCATGCTATTTTGTACACAGAGATCCTACAAATTTCCATGACAGGGTCACATAACTGTGATCATAATGTGTTATAACATGTCATAACATAATGAATCCTCCAAAAGTTTTACTTAAAACTTTGACAGGACTTGTATGCATGATAGTCTTGGGGAAAAAGTTTTAACAAAAAAGCTTGCTTGTAATTTGATTATCTTGGAGACTGGTTAGTATAAGGGATTATTAAAAGGTGGGTTCAGTGAGAAAGTGAAGACATATAAAATATTGGAGAAGGGTTAGCATGACTGTCATAGAGGGCAGTTACATCTCAAAAATTAACCTGACTGTAAGACTGGACTCAATACACGAATTGCTAAGTTTCACCTGTTTAATGCAGGAATTTCATCCAAGAATTTGATAAAGCCTATCACCAAAAAATATCCTAAATTAAAGTTACACTAGAATTAGCAGTTTTGCTGTGATCATAGGTGGTTCTCAATTGGGAAAAGAAGAATTATGTAAGTTGTGTTGTAGGAGAGGTTTGCAGCTGGACCTGACCCTCTTTTCATAAAGGATGTGTGAAAGGAGATTAGCAGTAACCCAGCAACAATAGAGAATTAGTCATATTTATGACATCCATATTTAAGGCTGGCTACCCAAAGTAAAACAAAAATGTTACCATGTTTCACTTAGAGGTGAGTGAAAAGATGCTAAATTGATAGCTGAAATTTTAAATTAATATAGTAATGGAACTAATGTGATACAAATAGAATGGCAGGCTCTAGCCTTGCTGCTACCTTCCTGAAAATAGATTTTATACAGTTCCCTGCAAATATCTTGAGCTCAGTGACTAATGTCAATCAAAGGGAAATAAGCCAGCAGTAATTCTTTTGAAGGAAACAACATAAACCTCTT
Source organism: Hylia prasina (assembly GCA_013397195.1). NCBI lineage: Eukaryota > Metazoa > Chordata > Aves > Passeriformes > Sylviidae > Hylia > Hylia prasina. The sequence goes on from VYXD01006933.1 coordinate 666,432, forward strand.
AATGTTTAATGTTATATTCTCTGTAACCACAGGTACCTCCATATATTGAAAAGGATATATTTGCAATTCTGTTAAGCTATTTAATAAATGGAGTAATAGAAGCAAAAGCAGTACCAAGAAAAGCAACAAGAGAAGCTTGTAGCCATGAAGACTAAGTGAACTGGATTCTTGAGCTTGGAAAAAAGAAGGAGTATGTTAGAGATATACACAATTGGTGACAATACAGAGAAGATGAGCTGGGAAGGACTGCATACTTTTTCATAATCTAAATATCAGAATAATTAGATCTTGGATATAAAAGTAGTCTCACCTTTGGTTCAGAAAGTTCTAAAATGCTAATGGTTGGAAGCTAGAAGACATTATATATGTATTTATAGGTAGGAGGGATAATTCAGTAATTTATGATTTCAACTCTTTTTCTGTAAAAATCATCTACTTTCTACTGCTGAGATAGTGAACTATTGAGTTAGAATGGCAAACCAGTCCTTACTGCTTCCTTTGGTAGTTCAGAGTGCTTTTCTGTCTGGCTGTGCGCAGTTCCTCACTACACATGAACCAACTTAACACCAATAAAGGCTTTGGAAAACATGGAAGCCACTTTTCCCTGAGAAATGGGATGGTGCAACCTTTGTTAGTTGAGTAACCAACAACCTGAAGCCAGATATTTATGTTGGAAGCATCCTTGGATGTGAAATTTTCTTCCTTGGTAGGCCACCTCAGAAGACAGAGGCACAGCATATATTTTGGTCAGGGGTTTCTCTTACTGTGCATTGTTAATAAAATGTGCAAAATGTGCCTACTTTAGGTCAGGCATACCAATTACCTTAAGAGTACCTGAACAATAAACAACAATGATCCTTACTGAGAAACTAATTAGCTTTGAAAATTTGGCTTTCTTAATCATCAAAGAAGATGGGTTAAAGCTCATCTTTAATTTAGAGAATAGTTATTATCAGTGGTCTGAAGCTTTCCACATTACTCATTCCCACATGAGGGTTGGATTGAATAAGGCACTGGAGCCTATAGCCTCACACTGTTGCACTTCTGTTTTTCTCATATTAAAATGCAAGCGTACTCTGAAATTTAAGATTAAGTCTCCAGTTTTGAAACTCTTTCTGTTTAAAAAACAGATGTTTGTCCAAATTTTAATTTATTTCAGTTTTGCATCACAGAATGATAAAATGCATCTTCTGTACTTAAGCTAGCTTTTCTTGTTGCACATAGTAATTATCATTATTCTTATATGAAAACCACTATTTGCCTAGCAAAAGGTGTACTTTCATGATCTGAGTATACCTGTTGTCACAGCAGTTCTTGATTTTCATGTGTTTTTTTCAAAGGGGAAATAATCAGGTATTTCATTGTGCAATTTCAAGCAAATGCTAGGTAATTTCTTTCTTTGCCATTCAAGTATATATACCTCCAGATCTTTTTATATAAAAGATATCTTATGAATTTAAACATTTTGTTAAGTAGTCTTGTTTTAATAAAATAATTTTAAAAACAAAAAATAATGAATCTTTAAATTAAATTGAAGTAGTTTATTAAAACTGCATGGGCATTTTTAACATTTGGTTGAAAAACTGTCTCTTCAGGTAAAAAGCCAGGAATAGGGGCTGCTGTATCAGTTTATTTGGAAGTGAGGATCCAGAATTTTCTACCTCTAAGTGACAATGAAGGAAATATTATAGTTGAGGGGTTTTGGCATGTTCAGGCCAAAACCAAGAGCAATAGGAAGCAAAAAGTTCATATTAAAAGGATTTTTTTTTGCAAAACTAGTTCAAAAACTTCGTCCAAATCAAAAGAATTCAAAAGGAAGTGCTTGGTGGCAAAGTGTCATAAACTTAACTAATGAAAAAATTGAGTAGTGGAAGGCAAAATATGCCTTGTAGGTAGGAAAGTCGTGCAGATTTTTTTCTGTGTTTAACAAGTGTTTAGCCAACTGATCTTCACAATTACCAAAATATAAGTGATTGTTTTCTGCAAGAGTACACACTTGATCCTGAGTTGCGGAAAAAAGCATGAAGAGTTTTCAGTGGAGAAACTCCTCATGGTGAAGGAATTTTTGTTCCTCAGAACAAAAATTGTTCAGGGGCATTTGAAAAGCAAGGGGAATCTCAAAACTTATTAGGAAAGGAAGAAGGGGGATGCAGAATTGAAAGTAGAATTGTGCCACTGTGTGAATGCAGGAATTTACACCGTGAAAATTCTGCATGCTGGTCCAGGCATCTCAGAAAGCACCTAGAGGAGGCACAGAAGCTATCAAGAAAAGAACTAAAAAGTGGTTTTCATACAATGAAACTAAATCCAGAATCAACAATAAAAGGCATGAGTAGTAGGTAAGATAGGTGAGGAAAAGGACGATGACAGGGATTTGCAACATAACTAATAACATATGGACAATAATAGGGAATATTTAGTCACAGTTTCTCGTAAGCTGAGAATTTAAAAGTTATCAATGGAAAGTCGAGGCAATGAGACAAAAACAAGTAAAAGCAGGCATGTTTATTTGTATAGTAAATTATCAAATGGTGCACCTTAGTATTATAGAGGAAAGAAGCATAAATATGTCAGAATAAGGATCAGAAAAAATAGGCCAAGGTGTGCTCATCAGTGATTGCTAGAGACACAGTCCTTAGTGCTTGACTTTGGAAATCCCTGAACACTCATTGGCAGAGTTGGAGAGTATACTGGGAAAAAACAGTGCACACATGCTTTGGTTTTTATACTTCCCACCTAAACATCAGTTTCTATTTGCTGTGAGAGATAGTGTGAATGTAACGGATCCTCAAAAAGGTGTGCTTAATTTTATTTTTCTCTCACAATATCTGTCCGTTGTATTTTCCTAGACATCTAGCAGAGGTGAGGGCAGTAAGTGTTACGAGACAAATGTTTTTGTGCTTATTATAAAACACATTGGGTATATTTAAAGTCTTGAATTAGTTCTTTATCATGCTTTCATCTCTATTTTTCTAGTTACATATATGAATGAAAAACAGAATGACAGCAGCTTGTCAAATACTTTGAAACCGGATGTATTTGTTCTGCACAGCTTTATTTTGTCTCACATCAAAGATGCATAATAAAATTGCATAGGAGGGGCTGATACAGGAGTTGCTTGAGTGTTACTCATCATACCTTTTTTCATGTACTATCTTTACTAATCCTATGACTCCTTTTTACTCACAACAGGTGTTAAAACCAAAACTTCCTGTAGTCATATTCCTAGCATGTAAGAGAAAAATTAGAGAATGAACTCAGAGATGTTGTCTTTAAAAAAGCCAAGAAGACTCCCTAAGACATTTTATAATCTGCAAAACAGAGTTGTATATGTGTTAAAAGACTCTTAGGAACTATGAGAGAAATATATAGATTTCCTAGACAGGGTTTTGACAAAGAAATACTAATAGGTTACAGTATTAATTATACCACGATAGCAGCTTAGATGTTCTTGAAGAAAATACCAGACAAATTTCTCTAATAAGAAAAAAATATAACTGCCATGTTACATTTACTTTTAAAAGCCTTGAATCCTAATTCAAGAGTAGGGACTGAACAGAGAGAGAAGTAGCTTGAGTCAGTATTCTTGGAATGAGCAAGCACAAATAGGTTCAAAACTCCCACAATAGGTTCAAGTGCAGGGTAGACAAAGATTGGTAATAATTAAAGCTTCCACATTTTGAAGCAATAAAAGCAACTAAGAGGCACTCATGGACTAAAATGCAAATGGCACATGGAATCACATAAAGGGATAATTTCAGTAAGCTGGGCTTGATTTTTAAGTGGAAGAATGTAGAAAAGAAGGAACTATGGACCTGCCAAGACCACTAAACATATCGAACAGGACATAGTAGGTGATCAGGGAATTTACTGAAACGAGATTGTCTTTCAGTGTGTAGGTCAGAAAGTACAAAAATAGTCAAAAGGACAAAATACCTATCTGAGCTAGATCCTTCAAAGCAACTAAATGAAATTATAAGATTTCTTACCACAGTGCTATAGAAATAAAATGAAGGGGACAAGTGAGGTCATATCCTGAGAATCAGACAGAGATTAGGGGACATTGAATGTCACACATCTTAATACTTCACCCCAGTTTTAATTGAAGAAATTATATATATGACTATGAAAAGATTATCCCACAAGAATAGGAAATGGAAATTATAAAATCCAAGGTGAATTCAAAAGTAAGCAGGTATTGTGTGAAATCTGAACAGCTTGGATAATGTCCAGTAGCAGTTATTTTAAAAGAAGCTGCAATTTTGGTCACGGTACTTTATTGCTTCCCATTAGAAAATAGTAAATGTGATCCATGTATCTGATAAGGGAAAGTGGGATATCCAAAAGAATTCCTCATTTATCCTTAATAAAATATATAGGGTTTGTATGGAAGAGTAACCAAGAATATGACGTTTAAATAAGATAAATTCAATATGATTTTGCCAAAAGTAGATTGTGTCATGTTATAGTACATCTTTCTTTTATATCCTTCAGGTGGGATCAATGAAATCAATTTAATCTATGTGTCAGTTAAGCAGTGACTCAAAGGAATTAAAATTGATATCAAAGTAAAGGAAATGAAAGTGGAAGTTAAAATAAGGACTATGGAATGATTAACATGATAGCTGAAGAGAAGATCACAATGATAACAGTGTTTTCTAGATTAATAGAGGCTAGAAATTATATTTTCTAAGGACCAGTCTTAGAACAAGTTCTGCTTAATATAATTATTTGTGACACTGCTTAAAAAAATTTGGCTTTAATTAACTGTGATGTGGATGATGTAACACTTGAAAAATCCAGCCCATGTTGACAGGAACAGATGGACTGCACATTGTGAATAGGAATTAAAAATGTAGGCTAAAATAGGATAACAGAAAGTAAAGCATATAGAGACTAATCCCAGAAGTTTTAGTTTAAATGGAAGGCTTATCAGCTGGAGTTGGGACTTAAAGAGAGGGAACTAGATTTACTGGAAGAAAATCAGATCACAGGAGAAGATCACAGGAGAACTTTCAGTAAAGACTGAGGAACTTTAGCGTTACAGTGTATAATATTACCAAGATGTTCCAGGCTTATAAAATAATATAAATTTGGATAAAAATAGACAAAAAAAGAAAGACTAATATAATACTAAGAAGAGATATTTTAGAAAGTTTAAAAGGCCATTTAAGCAACCAAGGTAGAAGCTTCAGAGAAGATGTGTTTATTCTTTAAAATTCACCTGGATAACTTCCAAAAATGGAAGGATTTTTAGGCATAATGATCTTACAAAAGGCATTGTATATATAAAGTCTGTAACTATTTAGAGGAAAACCCTGTATGTGCTTTTCAAATGAAGAGGTAGAGAAGAAACTCTCATTGTTTAAATATGATGCTCCTGAAGTTTATGAGGGTTTTACAGACTCATACTTGCTTTTAAAATGCTGGAAATATTTATTGTGGTGTCTTTTATTGAATTCAGCTTATCCCATGGATAATGGATTCAATTAATTTGTACATAAGGCAGGAAAGAATCTTTACAAGTTTTCATGCACAGTCTAGACTCCAGGGAAAATTTAATTCCCTTTCTTCCAAGTTTGAAAGCTGTCAAAGACAGACAACAGCAAGGGATAAGATATCATCAATCATTGACTTAGAATCAGAAAATAACTTCTCCTCAGATCCAAGGGGGTTTGTTTTGTTTTGTTTTTGTGGGGGTTTTTTTGTTTGTTTGTTTAGGGTTTTTTGTTGTTGTGGTAGTTTTTTGGGTTTTTTGTTTTTTTTTTTCCCTCTGATGTCTGATGTTTTAATTGTTTGGATCAGATTATTTAAGACTATTTCACGCTCTCAGTTTTTTTTGTAGCACAGACCAAAGCAACATTCCTTGTCTCCCCAAGGAGAGAAAGCATGCTCCAAGATACAGCTTTTTATTAAAGATCTAAACTTTTTTAATAAAAGCCAAGAAGTTTCAGTCATGTTCTCCAGTTGATGTACAAAGGACAGGTAGATGAACTAGATTTTCTAATGGGTTCTTCTGGAATTAACATTGATTATAGATTGTAGTACCATTCTCCACTGTGATACTGAGAGCTCGCTAGAATTTACAACAGAAGTGAGTCTTAATCTCAGTTCTGTGCTGCAACTTCCTCATGAAAACTGCTTTTAAAAGTCAGATAAGTTTTGCAGAAGTAATTTTGAGATATCCAGATATTTGCTAAGAAATTTTTGCTGTGGCAGAGCGTAAGACCACGTAGTGCCATTATAAGAGGATTTAATATGAAGAATCTAAATATAAACATTTACTTTAATAGTTCTGATCACAATATATGTGACAACTATTATAAAAGTAGTGAAATATACTTGCTGGAACACAGCAAAAGACAAAAGCGGCAGTCTGACTTTGAATGCTGGCCAAAATAGTTATTGTTTACCTCCAATTAATGAATCAAACACAAATTGTTAATGCAAATGAGGACTCTAGTTCAAAGTTCCATGTTATTATTTTTTCTGGTGAAAGGTTTGGCTAAGTTCCTAATACATTTCTCTGTCATTCAGACAGGTTTCTGTTGAAGACAGAACTGTAGTTTATGTGCATTTCATGGAACTGTAAACATGTTCCTCTGTTCTCCCTCCTCTTTTTCCTACAGCATTAGATGAAAACTTTTTCTGGAACATGAATCTTCCTAGAAGGGGGACTCCCTAAGACAATTTTCAGTATTTTTTATATAAAGCACTAGTATAAGGAAAAACTTGGGAATTGCCAATGCGAATAAAAGCCAGAACAAAAATTAGTCACAATCATTTGGGATTCTATGTGAAAACACAGGATTGCCCAAGGATGTCTTTCTCTCCTTTCTTTTTCTGTGCAAATTTATTATTTGGGCATTCATCTGATTAAGAAAAGTAGTTATTTTATCAAATGGAAGTATGAATTTAACAAATTGTAAGTATGACTTCAAACAATTTTCTTATAATCAAGAAAAGCTTTATTACTCTAGAGAAAACAGTATTTTGGTGATGTTTATATACTGTGCCTGTCAGAAAAAAATAATGTTACAGACACAAGGGAGAAAGTAGAATGACAAAAGAGGTTTTGAAAATATTACTACAGCTGATAGTAGTTTTGTAGCTTTATTGTTTTGTAATTCTATTACTACATTTTCTACTGCTACATCTGATACTGCTAGGTCTGGTCTACTTCCTTGCTCTACTGAATACAAATATCCTAGGCAAAGGTATTTTATACTGTATTAGACAAACTATGCAAATAGTATAAAGAAAATGTTTACAGAAATGTAATGCTTCAGCTAATGAATTACATGCATTTAAATATCCTTGAGAATTTAAAATAGTCCTTTGCCAAAAAGGTCCCTTTTGACAGCTGTGTATAGAATTTTGCATTCTATTTTCATTCTATTTCATTAACTGTTGAGTATTGCTTTCTCATATGTAGATAAAGGTAGCAAATTGATGTATTTGCAGGGTATTGTTTTACAGCATTTCATCTTTTTTTAGAAGAAAATAACTAAGCCCCAGTGCTTTTTTTGGCTTCTCTTAACAAAGAAGTTTGTTCAGCTCTAACTTACTTCTTCATTTTCCTCTCACACAAATAATTGCATTTAAAAGAGTTTCCTAGGACATGTCTCCCAAGTGTCCTTGAATATGCCCTTCTCTGGGAACAACATAAAACCCAAGGGCTTACTTTATTTTTTTCTTTTTTTTTCCTGAGGATTAGTAAAATACACAGATATTAATGATTTTTGAGAATTACAACATTTTAAAAGTCCCTGTGCAGAGGATTGGGAATTGCAAAAGGGCAGTAATATCTCTTGTGAATGAGGAAACAGATAATTGTTAATCTCAAGGAGAAGAAAAGTAGGGAACAGAAAAATTTAAAACTCAATTTCCAGCGTTGTGGTACTGAAATTAAAAAAAAAAAAAAAAAGTGATCATTTCACAAAGGTTTGACATATTGAAAAATGTTCCTTCCTTTCTAATTTTTTTTTCTTTAAGCTCATGTGAACTTCTGTAAATGTGTGTTATTGTCATTAGGCAGATTCAGTTAATGTAATAGGAATGTCAATGAAATGCCAAGGACATATTTATTTTAATTAAATGGAGCTTCTGTGAGTACAATTAAGGGACACAATTGTACCAATACTTGTGATAGGTTGATATACAGGCAGTACTTTGGTTTTCTTACTGTTACTGTTCTCTATGCATCTAGAATTGTTACCAAAGATAACATTTCTCCATTTCTCAATGGAGAAAGTTTTCAAAAGACATGCTGTTTCACTAAATAGGGGATAAAATAATGAGGGCTTTCCTAGAGTATCAATTAAATGATGACTAGATGAGATGTGCACTCTCTTTATTTCTTTATTTCTGTTCAAAAGTACACACTCATGATCAAATTCTTATGTATCAGTGTGACAAGTTTTACGGGAAAGTGCTTCAGAGAGTTTTTCTTTAATTTAATTTAATTTAACTGCATAATATATAAAAATTCTTAATTTAACTCCATAATATTTTTTAAAAATCACTTGAAGTGGTACTATGGATAGTTTCATTCTGTGCTCTTAAATTAACATTTTAAGAGAAAATATAGTCTGTGATCTGCACTATCCACAACATACGGAAAAGTTGCATACCCGATTAGCTAATGTTTCTAAAAGAAAATTTCCCAATTAGATTGTTTACATTTGGATTCTCCTCAGTTCTCTGTGGCCAGTAAGTTTGTTTACATTTGGATCCTTCTCAGTTTTCTGTGGCTAGTAAAGAAGAAAAGCAATTAAAATATTTAGAGAGATTACTTCATTTCAAACAAAGGAAACTTTGCATTATTGATTTAAGAAAGATGAGCAGATAATATATCGTTTTAGGTTTACCAATCTTCACTTGAATGATCTGGTGTCATTAGACCACTAGACCTTTAGAACTAGTTTAAGAATTTAAGGTTATTTCTCTATATGTTTATGTAACTCTTTAGTTGACTTCAGCACTGCAAAGCAGGGTTTGCCAAAACTGGTACTAGTCCTCTATATGTGATCAACACTAGTCTGACAAGAGGTGCAGTCTGAAAAAACCAAGATGGATGTATATCTTTTATATACCATGCAATCTGCAAGGCCAGCTATGACCTTAACCAAGACCATTAACAATCATCCTTCAGGAAGACAGGGGAAATTAAAGCTGCTTAGCTGAATTGTATTGAAATGCAAAATTCTTTATACTTATGCATATCTCTTAAACATTATTTAAGGAAATATAGAAGTTATTCAGAAGCTAAGATAACACTGGCATTGGTATTCGGAGTCAATCAAATGGAGTCTTGAGTGTACATTCTTAGAGATTTATGTAAAGATGTACTATGTTGTGTAGCTTACATTGAAAATCTTTAATCTCCTCGCTGACATACCTGCAGTTGGATGAGTGGCTTCACTGGTGGTTAGGGTATATTGATCTGCCAAATTTTGCTGCACACAGGAATATATGTACCATGTTTCTTACTCCGCTGATTTTCTTTTAAATTATGTCTATTCCTGAGTTTTACAAGCACTTATTGCACAGCTGGCTTTAGGATAGAGCAAAACAAGCAGATACATAAGGTGGCAAACTTCTTGGGCAGTGTTAAACAGCCCAAGAGACAGAGGAAGTGGATGACTATACAGGCCTGTCTACCTGCACTAAATTTTGTGGCTGTGGTCTCCAAAGGACCAGTTCAAATCAATGGTCAGCAGCTGGTTTTAGCTCCTTCTTGCAACAGCTGTTGCATCTTGCTCTGCTCATCTCTCAGGCTTCATTTGAAAGTCAGCAGCCCCCTTCTGTCCCTGAGCCCCCAGCCCAGCCTCATCCTTTCCTCTTTCCCATGGCAGGAGCAGATGTGCCTAGCACACAACATGGCACCAAGTATGAGAGGATAGCACATATAACCCTTCAATAAAACTCTGTGTGGGAGGTTATATTGGCTGCTGTCTGTGATTTTTGAATCAAATCATCCTGTAAATGTTTCATTGGGGTTTTTTTGCAAGGAAAAATATGGAAAAGTAATTCTGGACCCTTTTGACACTCTACAGCCTTCTGAAACCCCCATGGCCTGTCTAAGGCCTCTCCCCATCTTCTGGGAGAGGAAAGCCTGGAAAGTCACTGAGCTCTCACAGCCTCCATGATCCCCACAGGCCTTTCCTGTTTCCTCCTGTGCTGTTTCCCTAGTGTTTCCTGAGGCCCTCGAAACCTTCCTACCTCAGCAGATATTACAGAGCCTATTTGAACTCCCAGATTCCTCCATCCCAACTCACTCGCATGTGAAATGCCCTTTGCCACCACCTAGCTTTGCCTGCATTGTTGAGGTGCCTCAAGCCACTTCTGAGATTAGTTTTGAGATATACATGCCCAGAAACATGTTGCTACCCAGTCTTTATCCTACCATAACTCAGACAAATAATTATCTCAAAACAGCTTTCATAAAACTATGAATCATTTATTTTGTTCCCAGTCACCTGAAATTATTAGAAGCTTTTCACTCTGGTCTGTTTTAGTTTGAAAGACTGTGCAAGAGTCTTTCTTCTGAAGTTTAGATACTGAATTCTCCATAAATCATGAACACATTCTCCCAAGTTCCATCACTGCTCTGTAGGATAAAATGGTCCCCCTGCAAAAATGGTTGATGTTGGGGAGATTCACCTGTGGGCAATGCTCACCTCTACTTTCAGTCACTACTTGTCTAGAGATCCCAGCTTATTGTCCTGTATTAGATACTGTGAAATCAAGCAAATATGTCTTTTATTATTTGGGGGAGAAAAAAGTTTATAAAATAATAAAGTCTTAAAAAATGTACACATAAATTTTATTTTTCTTTTTTTGTAACTTATCACTCCTACTTTCCCTGTCACTTTACATGAAAGCATCTTGTACCCAGTCTTAAAGCTCCTCAATTTTCTACCTTTATTATTGTCCTATTATTTGTTCTGGCCCTAACATGTTTGGTTTTAAGTGTTTCATGCATTCTGTAGCAATTTTTTACAGGAATGGAATACCCTTATAAAATTATTTGTGGCATCTTAGGTCAATTGACAGTTAATAAAGACTAGGGAACTTACCCCTGAAGGCCATTTAAGTTTTCTTCTACTTGTCCCATATCTTGAAAATAAAAATATAAATTACATTAAAATAAAAGGTTCCTATTTGTTGGAAGAACACAGTTAGGCTGCACCCAACAATGTAATACTATATCCTGTCAATTACTGAACCTATATCCTGTCATTTATGAAACCACAAAATCATGGAATGACTGAGGTTGGAAGATACCTGTGGAGATCATTTTGTCCAAAGCCTGTATTCAGAGCAGGGCCAGATGGAGCAGGTTCCTCAGGACTGTGTCCAGCTGATTTTGAATATCTCCAATGAAGAAGACTCTAGCAATTCTCTGGGCAACCTCTGCCAGTGCTTGACTACTGTCATAGTAAAATAGCTTTTTCTATTACTTAAGTGAAATTTCCTTTGTTTCATTTTGTCACTGTTCCTTTTATCACTGAGAACAGCCAGGGTGCATTTCCGTTCTTCCAACCATCAGGTGTTCATGCAAATTGACAAGGTCTCACTTGAGACTTCTCCAGACTCAGAAGTCACAACTCTCTCACCCTCTGAGTGCAAGTCACAGTCAGATGCTCACGGACATTAATCACTTTTGTAGCCCTTTGCTGGACTCTTTGCCCCTGGCCCCATCCTGTCTGGATGGTGGCACGACCCTCTTAAGTGTATCAGCTCCTCCTCTGTTTTGGATCATCTGTAAACTTTCAGAGGATACACACTCTGTCTTACCTATGACTTTGGGCCAATGTCCAGGTCACTAATGAAGACGTTTAGCAGTATCAGGTCCCTCAGTGCCAGCCTGAGGTACCCCAGTACTGCCTGGCCTTCAGCTGGACTTTGTGCATCTGGTTACAACCCTTTGAGCCCAGGAGCTGAGCCAGTTTTCAATCTATCTCACTGTCCACTTATCTAGCCCTTACTTTGTTTAAGGATGTTATGCGAAACGGTGTCAAAAGCCTTGCTAAAGTCAAAGCAAACAATATTTCCCTGGGTTTTTTTCCTTGTCCAGCAAGGTAGTCACTTCATCAGGTTGGTCAGACAGGATGTCTCTCATAACTATGCTGACTCCTTCCAGTCACATTCTTATCTTTAATATGTTTGGATATGGATTCCAGGTTTACATGGTCAATCACCTTCCATGGGATTGAGGTGAGTTTTACCAGCCTATAATCCTCCTCCTTGACCTTCCTGAAGATAGGAATAACATTTGCTTTCTTCCAAGCCTTGGGAACCTCCCACAATACCCACAACCTTTCAAAGATCATCAAGAGTGGCTTTGGAATCTCATCAGCCAGGTCTCTCAGCACTTGGTGCCGTGGATCTGTGTCTATTCAGTGTGTTTAAATGTTCCTTGACCTGATGCTCCTCCACTGAAAGTAAGCCTTCCTGGCTCCAGACTTTCCCTCTGGTCTCAGAGACGTGGGATTGCTGAAGGCAGGTCTTACCAATAAAAATGGTGACAAAGGAAGTGTGGAGTACCTTGGCTTTTTCATGTTGTAGTAGAGGAGTTATACAGAAGCAACAACTGAATACATGTTTACGGTGCTAGTAGTCCAAAAAGCAGAGTTAATATGATCCTCAGATATAATATGGAGATTGGGAGAAAGTGACAGAAAGTTTACATCTGTGTCCACTGCTGGTAAGGACGCTACTAGAACAAAGCACCTAATTCTTATGGTAAAGAATTTAAATGCAACAGCTTAGGATTTTAAAATTGGTAGACACTGCATGGTGAGAGATTGTAAAAACTCAGCATGCTAAAAAAGGAGGGGTGAAGGAGTTGGAGACTTATGCTGCTGAAGATCTTAAACCAAGACCAGAAACCTTTAAGAATAATTCCTTCCTAAGCCCAAAAGTATTAGTCAAACAAACTACTGAGCTTATTGGTAGAGGAGATGATGCAAAATATAGCAGAAGACAAAAGATCAGGTACTGTAGCATTTTTTTGTTTAAGCTCTCATAATTTCAAATGGAGATTAACTGTTAACATTCTGTAGCAGTTAACACACTATATGACACCAAAGACACTGACCCCAACTGAAACATCTAATGACAATTGAAGGAAGAAGAAACATTTTGATGCTTGGCATAATTTTCGTATTAGATAACCATACATTGTCTGGGATATTCAGCTTGGAAAAGAAAGTCTTTGGGGTGACCTAATTGCATCCTTCCAGTGCCTGAAGGGAGGCTACAAGAAAGATGGAGACTTTTTACAAGGGCATGTAGTGACAGGATAAAGGAAAATTACTTCCGACTGAAAGAGAATAGGTTTAGATTAGATTTTAGGAAAAAATTCTTTACTGTGAGGGTGCTGAGACTGTTGAACAGGCTGTGCAGAGAAGTTGTGGATGCCCCCATCCCTGGAGTGTTCAAGGCCAGGCTGGGTGAGGTTCTGAGCAACCTAGTCTAGTGGAAGGTGTCCCTGTCCATGGCAGGAGGCTTGGAACTAGAGGATCTTGAAAGTCTCTTCCAAATCAGGCCATTCTGTGATACTCTGATTTAACTGGTGAGTTTGGATGTCCCATTGCTTCCTGCAGTCTTGTGCTTGTCCCAAGGAATATATTGTGACCTATTGTCACGCAAAGGGATGTCCACATGCACAGGTTCCCATCCAGTGGAAATTGAGGGAGAGAGGGTGGGAACATAGGATGATCTTTTTTTTTTTCTGGTAGGACATGGCTGGGTTTCTCTCCTTGATATTGGAACACTCCTTTGTCTTACCATATGTGCTACAATGTACATAGAATTTTTATACTCCAAAAGCTATTTTCAAATTGCATAACAAGTATATACTTATTGATAACTTCACTTATTGCACCTTGACTATGACTTCCAGAAGACTTATATTTGGTCATTTTTTTCCCCATCTGCTTCATAATGCTCAAAAAGAATCTCCAAATATGTGTCCAACTTAAAAAAAAAATTAACATTGCCTTGCATTAGTAGGGCAAAATTTTGAACATTGAATTAGATATCTCAGTCTCTACTTGATGCTTTGGCATTCAAGAACAGACACTCTTCCTACTGTGATAATTTTCAAGATCTATAGAGTTTTGTTATGATGTTCTAGTTTGGTGGCTACAGAAACCAAAAAGAAGACCCTTTGTGATATTTTTGTTATGTGGAATGCATCTTGGATAAATTTATAATTCCAGAAATAGTCACTTAGAGTTTCTTCATCCTGACTCCATTTCATATTAAAATCTTGCAGTTATAGTATTTTAATGTCATAAAGATCTTTCCTGTAAAATCTCAGCATCATGGCTTGCATTCACAAGAATTGTTAGAACTCTGACAATAACAGAGTAATTAACAGATGAAACACTTGTTTAATTAATGCGTTGATCAGATCTTATTTTGTCATGGAAAGAGGAAGCTGACCAGGTCCACCTCATCCACCCTGTGTTAGTGATACGTTAATTTAATATCATCACCTTAAGTAGCTTATACACACGCACATACAATTTTCTTTCACTCACTCATGCTCTTTCATGCTATTCAGTTTTACATGCTTCACAAGGATAGGTGTGGTTCTTTCTTTATTTCTCTAATTCCCTTGCCATGTTCTGTTTAAATTATTCCATTTGTAAGCATAGACAAGTTGATACATGTGCATTTAGTTTCGGCACATGTTTAACATTTATTATCTTAGATGTTTTGTGAGATTATAGAGAAAAGATGGCTGCAAAACCAAAACAATTTTCAGTCTAATTAATTTATACCCTTTCTTGTAATCAGTTTGGTTTATGTATCTTTTTTCTCTTTCATTTGATCTCTACTTTTGTCTGATATTCAAAAGAATTAACATCTTACTAAAAAAAGTAAAATTAAGCTGTTTTAATTTCCTTCATTGTGTTGCTATGAGCAAATGACATTGAAAAGCTTTTATCTTTACGTTGTTGCATTGTTGACTACCACAGAATAAAAGAGCTTTAGCTAATTATGAGGAAATTAGGCAGATCTATGTTCAAATTATATTGGAATATCATCTACTATTGATAATATTATCTGCACATATTTATCTCTCTCATTGACATATGCAGATCCAGCAGACAGAGATCTACATTGGGAGGGTGCACGACTGTATGGACAGCATGAACTGTCCATTACAGGGCAAGCCTTCCTGGATTTTCCACTTTGAAACTTGGTCTAGAGTTTTTGTATGAAGAATTAAACTGAACATTAGAACAAAGGGTTGATCCTTCAGATTTCGGGTGAATATCATAAACCACTATTTTGCTGGATTTCAGTATCAGAAATATGGTGATGACAGTCCTCCTTATGGGCCTGACACTGCTTCTTGGAGCTTTTAATAGAAATACAAATCTTTGTAAAATAAATGCAAATTAGATGTTCTTGTTTTATGACTTTGTCCTCACTTTTTAGAAAACGAAGTAAAAACATGAAGATGGTTGCAGAAGAGCACAGTCATGTCACGTGTTTCACATAAAAAATTTAGCAAAAAAGTTTTTAAGGAGGAAAAACATTTTTTCATAATTTTCCGTTACAGGGAGCTGCAATGAAAATGCGCTAATCAGGATGCAGGAAGGAAGAAAAGGAAGACAATATGAGTGAGTAATCAATAACATACAGCTGGATTTATTAAACCACCCAAAGAACTGGTATTAGAAAGGAGAAAAAGAAAGAAAAAAGGATGAATACAAAAATCAGACATTGTTGACCTAAATGGTGGTGTTCAAACACACAAGTAGAGATGCCTGAAATGATTCATCAGTATTACTAAGGTATTTTATACAGTATCGTTTATCCATCTGTAAAAACTAATCCTGTACCTGCAGTAAAGATGTTTATATCTCAGACATTTAAGGATAAAAATGGGGTTTTTTCCAGTTAAATGTATATGAACTGAGTTTGTAATATATGCATCTTTTGCTTGGCTGTTGGATACTGATATAGGAATTAATTATAGAATTCATAGCACTGGACTTATTCAGACTCACAGATACAAAACTTCCCCAGCGTCCCCAGCTGATGGTCAATGGAAGCCAAAACATTTATAGCGCCCCCTTATTCAATTGTTGATATTCATGGTGCTTGAATTCTTTACCTTTATCTATCATCATCTTTACTCTCCAGCCCTCCAGTCTTTCCACATCCTTTGTGCTCCACCCAATGGCTTTGGGGAAGTCCTCTTTCATGTTTTCATACTTCAGGGAACCACCATCCCTCGGAGGCTCTCATTATCCTAGGAAAGGAGGTTGCTGCTCAGTATGGCATACAGTGAGTCAGTCAAACTGTGTTTACGGACTTTGCAAAGATAGCATTTCTTTTTCCTGTAGGACAACACTGTGCTCAAGTCAACCTCCTTCCTCATTTTCTCTCCTCCCCATCCTCTCCCTTCCCATCCCCAGAGACTGAAAGGCTGAACAAGCTATACAGGACACTGCTTGAAAATTATGAAAAAATAGCTACAGAGAAATTAGAGGAGGGATAAGAGTAAAAGGGGAATATGAGAGAAGAGCTGAATGAATAGGTGGAGAAGAAATTCAGAAAGGAGACAAAAGGAATGAATGACTAGAGAAAGTGAGGTAACAAGATTGGACAAGAAACAAAATAAAATAAATGAATCAAAGAGTATGGAAATATGAAAATAATTAGGAAGCAAGAAGAATTGTACCAAAGAAAAATAAAGCTCCATTGAAAAACCAGCTTTTAAAAAAAAGTCTTTTTTTCTTTTCAGTGGTGGAGAAGAAATAAATACTTCTTTGAAAAATGTCTCAGCATAAGCTAGGCACATGATTCACAAAAACTGAGATACAAAAACAAGGATGAAAGTTGAAAAAATAAAACAAGGCCAGAAGTTGCAAATGGAGAAAAAAGTAAGGTAAGAATGGAAGGTAGAGAAGGAGTAGTGAAGGCCTTTTTCATGTTTGTTCTGCCTCCTTTCCTTAGTAATGAGCAGGGAGTGTTTGCCTAATGGAATCTCACCCCCAGGGCAGACAGGAGTGCCTCAGCTCACCTGGTAGCCAGCACCTCTCCCCATTGCAGGAGTGGTATTCACAGGCTCGAAAGAGACTCCAGAAGAATCCCAACACCTGCCAGAAGGGAGAAGTGAACACCTCCACACCAAAATTCCTGCCCCCCTCCTCTTCTAAACAGAAGAAAAAAAAGGTGTCTTAGTGTTGGTGGTAGAGTTCAAAAAGCTCTCAGCGCTTCTCCCCTGTGTGTGTTAACTCAGACCCTGAAGCGTTTTCATAAATGGGATGGGGAGGACCAGTTTTCTTCATCACCTGTGCTGTTTTCAGCTGGTATAAAACCACTGGCCTTGTGGTAGCAACTGCATTTTCACCTCGATTGATGCCATCTGATGCCTAATGGGGCACTGCAGAGTTAGGCCAACACAGTGGTTTGTGCATTATTGAGCAGTCCAACCAATTTAGTTTAAGTAGTTTCCAGTCTGTAAGCAGGCAAGTAGACTGTAAGGAAAACAAAGTTCAGGTTAGACTTGTCTTGTCTACAGAAGGCAAATTCAAGGGTCTGTACTCTCATTACCACATGCATATATCCTTATGACTTTGGTTAGGTAAAAAAAAAAAACAAAAAAAACACACAAACAAACAAGGATCATGATACTATAAGGGTTTTCTCTTTTTCTTTACTTGATCTTCATGTGAACATGTTTAGTCAAAGACTGTGAAACTCCCCGTGTACCTCAGGCATGTGCATGCAAGTGAAACTGTCATCTCACACTTACCAGAACTGGACAAATTCACAGGTAGTTCCCACAAGCTTTTTTTTTTTTTTT
>VYXD01006933.1:684307-726620 GCA_013397195.1 Hylia prasina
TTTTGAATGTGCTATATCACATCTGAATAGTCTAACCATTAACAGCAGAACACCATGAAATTTTATAAGTGTATGGTATTATTTATTCTAATAAAATCTAAAATATATAGTTTTAAAGCAAAGACATTCAGTTGGTAAAGAGATGTTTTGAACAAATTTGAGAGTTGCAGCAAGTGATATTGTTTCTGATGAGTTCAGCAAGGCAAGCTCAGTCATGCCAGCTTGGTGAGAAAGATGAACCTCACCCAGCTGTGAGATTTTGCACTGGAACCTCAAAGCATCATGAGCAATTACGATTGAATGTGGGCAGTTGTATCTAAAGAAGCAAAATACTTGGTCAGGGTGAAAAAGTAATCTGCCTAAAGTTAGCTTAAATGTTGTGGTTATTTTTTTACCCAGAACAAGTAATTTCTGTGTACATGAAACATGCTGAGCCTTTGCAGGGGTCTACAAGAGGGGCCGGGGATCTCACTGGAGGGCCAGCATGGCTTCTGGCAAGTGGAGGCAAACACAACCCAGGTGCAAGAAGAGCGCTGACTGCTTACAAGAGATCCTATCCTGCATGCATGTAAACAGTCTGCACCACTCACAGTTTTAAGAGCTAGCCTTCTACAAATGCTCTGAGAAGGCAGAGCTGCTGAGTTTCCCTGTTTTCAAGGCTGACTCTGGTGCAATCCACTGGTAAAGGAGTCCTCCAGCAAAAAAGATGAAACTTCCAGTGCTGGTGTTAATGGAACTTAGGAGTAATTTTTAGCAGAGACTTTTTGTAAAGGCAGAATAATGTGACAAAAATGTATTTTTGAGAGCTGCCACATTCCCAGTGATTAACAACTGAGTGATTACCTACCATGACCTGTTAAATTCCTTCTTCCAGGTTCAGCTAGATTTTTTGTGGGAAATGCCTAAACACCTGTAATATACTTGGCTCTGCCAGGGCAACCATCTAAGTACATAAGAGAAGTATTTACAGGTCAGCACCAACAAAGTAGTCAAGCAACCGTAATAGGAAAGAGCACATTACTTATGATTTTAAATTCTATAATTAAGAAGAGTGGACAGAATTAGAAGATTTGTCTCAAGCATACTTAACTTACAAAACTCTCTTAACTTCCTTTTTTGGATAATTTTTCACATCTTTGGGTCATCATCTTTTCTGTCAAAGACTTTGATTAAGACATATATGTCTAAAAATATTTTCAGTATATCTGTGATAAGAAACATTCCTTAAGACTTAAAGTAAATCAAACTCAAATGAAATGTGCAACTGCTTAATATAGGTTCATTTCAACGGCTTCTAACATGAGCAATATTGAGTCTCATAGTATTGATACATGAGTTAAAAACACAAACTTGTTATAGAGTTACAGTACAGTTATACAGAAGAATCTCAAATGTCAGTTCAAAATAATAGACTATTGCCATGGTTTTAATTACAGGTGTATGCAAATGCTTAAAGAATTATAACAATAGCACCCTTTGAAAACTACTCTTTCCTTAGGAAAAAATGAAGTCATTTGGAAACATTCGGTTTTTGTGCATTTTTGTCAACAGAGTAATAAAGCAGAAAAGCATATTAAACACATTTGGTATGGGGTTTTTCACAGATAAAGAAAACCCAACATTATCATTCTGCTGTTGTCTTTTATGAGATGTACATAATTTTAAAATTATGTTGTAAATATGGTATTAAAGATTATACACCTGCACAGAAATCTGTCCTATAATATTGTGTGATTAAAGGGGAGATGAGAAAAAATACATGAGTTTATATTATTTCAACATTTAGTGTGTACTTCTAATTTGTTTTTTATTGCATTAATAGGTATTTTAGTATCAGTTTCCATTTATGTTTGTAAATTAGATGATGTACGTTTAATGTTCTGAAAATGTTGGTGTCTTGAAAATAATTTATATGAGTATGAAATTAGTACTTTTGCATGCCCTTAGGAGACCTTTCTATTTATACAAAGTAAAAAAAAATTAAAAATACTGTTTCTAATATTGAGTATTTTCTGAAAACAAAATGATGAATTCTTATTACTGGACACAGTCATCAGTTCAAAGTACTCATAACAAGCCACAGCTAAAGTTCCTGGCTATGTAATAAATACATGACTGTGTATAAATAAATAGCCTTCTGAAGTCACACTCTACCCTTCAAGGGTGATATACAACTTTAATTTTTACAAGGCAGTGCTTTCCAATCTTGTATCAAAGACTTTAAAATAATTTGCCATGGAGCATTTGAAATATTAATGTTGATTTATAACATATTTAAATACAGGGGACATTAAAAACGTCAATTTTTGCTATTCTGAGGAACACTGAGCTTGTTCTTTTCTAGAGATGTCCAAAACCATCATTCCAAGAGGAACCTGGGAGCAGGCACATTCACTGCTCCATGGAAGACCTGAGCAGGACTGACCACACACAGTGCCCACAGAAGACCAAGACAAGTAGACAGGTACTTAGCTAAAATAGTTATAGGGTATCCTAAATTAATGCCTTCCCCAACCTTAGCAGAATTAAGGCCACATAATTTTTATTTCCTCTACAACTGTCCTAAATATCAGGTTAATTGGGGTGGAGCCACTTTTCCCATTGAGGCTGGGCTCTATTTGGTCAGGAATAGACAGTGTGAGGAATCAAGAGGGAGCTTAGTGATTAAAGCATTCAGAGTGGCTTAGTCCTAATAGCCAGTACATTCTGTACTCTTAATTTATGGATTATTTGACAATAGCATATTTCAGATAGTAGTTATGAGCTTGATGCAGGTTAGGGAGTTTGAACCTTTGTGAAATAATAGTCCCTTCTGACCTTGAAATCTATGATAGGTTAATGCCTTTGAATATGAGTCATACTCCTAAATTTCTAAAAACGTTTTTACAAAAATGATGAAAATATAGTTTATGAATTCATGTTTTAATCTAAAAACCACATTGCTGGAACTGTACTTGGCTTAACTGGTCAACTGCTGATTTATTTCTATTTATTTGGGGGCTTAAATTGCAATGTAAATAAACTGCAATTGTGAATGATTTTTGAAAATTTTTCTTGTGGTCAGCAAAAGCCCCATTTCTAATGTACTCCTTCTTTGAAAGAAATGTGCTCAGTGGCTGGGTTTACATAGTGAATGTGTCATTGAAAGACACCTTTAGCTAATATTTATGGTCTTAAAGACTTTATAGAGTAAAAAGCAAAATCTTATAAGAGTTGGGGATTTTTCCTGACAAAAGTATAAAAGGAGTTCCATTTTGCAGAAATGAGGTCTCTTCAGCATTCTGTGGATTTATTGTTGAGGGGGAGTGAAGACTATATGTGAAAGACCTAATGTAAAAATATAGCTTTTTATTGATAACAACAAAGTGAATTTCTACAATTATACACTTGTACATCCTACTTTCTTGATCTGAAAGTTTGTACCACTCTCAGGTGAATAGTTACAAGAATCAGAATATGCTGAAGCTCTTTTCCTACAAGGAACCAGCACTGTGGTATGGAAATAAGTTTGTTATTGATGTTTCTCATGGGCTGTAAGCCTGCACACATGAAAACTTATACATAGTCCATTTTATAATTTATGCTTTTTGTAAATTATTCCATGAATATTGATGTAATTTAAATTCAAGCACACTTGTGTCCTCTAGCTTTGAAAACATTTCTTCACATGCTAAACTGATATTACTAGTAGTTCTTATGCACATCATTAAATATTTTCAAGATTAGGACATTTTTTTGGTCAGGGAATTCAAAAAGATAATTTACATATACTTAAAAATATTGTTATATTGCAAAACATCCAAAGCTGCATAAAATGTTGGCAGAACATGTGTACTGAGTGACAGTGAGAATCCATGCTGAAACATCTGCCTTTCTTATCATGACTTGAATCAAAAACTGAGTAGTGGTGAAAAAATGTCCGGAACACAGTACCTAAATGTCACAGAGGGACTGAGAAATTTTTAAAATAATTATATTTCACCTTTCTTTAAGGTAAGGTAATAACAAAGGAATGAGAAATATTCCAAAGTGCCTTGAAATTAAACACAGCTCTTGACACTGTTTCTTACTTTGTGTTTCTCTTCTCACTGTTAGAGAAATGTGACTATGTGAAGAGGTGCTATGGTCACCTGCAAATTAGAGATTACAGGCAAGAATGGATTTTCAGTTAAAAAATAGGCAAGTGGTTACACTTTTAATGTAATACTGGAAGGAGCATTTGATCAATAGGTTAGCTGTCTTATTGGATAGGCAAGAGCAATAGTGTCTCATCATCTAAGTATTGTATATTAGGCAAACAGTTTTACTGTAAGTGTAAAGCAGGTCATTGGAGACTATTCACAGCACAAAACTTAGATCTTCCTTTTATCTAAGGATTAATAGGAAAATTATCTCTGACTATGCTACTAACTGACATTTGCATAACATTTGGTTGGAAAGCTGCTGTTCAGACACCAAAGTCAGATTATAGTTATATTCTTCATCTCTATAACATTTATCTGCTCATATACTTAGTTGTAATTAAGTAGTTATAAGTATACTTAAATTTGTACCTTTTTCCAAAAGGAACATTCTTAAAGAATGTTAAATGTCCAATATTTAAATGTATGTCATTGTATCGTGTTGTCAGCTGCATTTCAGGGTCTTATTGTCCATCTCAGTAGGTGTACAGCAATTGTCTGAGCAATAAGACAAGAGGTAATGGGTAGAAACTGATTCACTGGAAATTCCCCTTCTTGGTGGAGAAGTGGCCTTCCTCCACCAAGTGTAAGGAAGCCCTTCTTTAATATGCAAGTGACCATACACTGGAACAGATTGCCCAGACAGGTTGTGGAATCTCCCTCACTGGAGATATTCAGGAACTCTCTGGATGCAATCTTGTGCTACATGCTCTAGGATGGTCCTGCATGAGCAGAGGAATTGGACCAGATGAACCATTGTGGTCCCTTCCAGTCTTACCCATTCTGTGATTCTGTAATTGGCTATGTTTAATAAAAATACCTTTGAGAAAAATGTCCTGTAGTTGAAAGCTAAAACCTTGAAGAGGACAGAAATCTCCACCTGTGGCCCTCATAACAATAAGTATTTTTATTGCATGTTTCCACTAAAACTGTTTATATTGGCAAGTAAATCATTGTAACAGTAGGCCAGTTGCATTTATGTGAACACTCCATCAACCTACCTACACACACTGAACTTACTGGCACATATGCAGCAGAGTGGTCAGGAAATTGGTATATCAAGATATACCTGTTACAGTATGCATCAATATGGATATGACGGCTTTTCAAAATGCAGGTGTAATTTGTGGCACATCTACCACAATTTCTTAATGTCCATTTTATGTAAAGTGTTAAAAATCCTTTAGTACAGAATGTTTTTAAATAAGTTTTGTGTAGGATCATACAATCATAGAATGGCCTGGGTTGGATAATACCTTGAATACACTCTAGTTCCAATCGCGCTGTCATGGATGGGGACAACTTCCACTAGACTAGGTTGCTCAGAGCCCCATCCAACTTGGCCTTGAACACTTCCACAGATGGGGCATCCACAGCTTCTCTGGACAGCTTGTTCAAGTGACACAGCATGCACACAGTAAAGAATTTTTTCCTACCATCTAATCTAAACCTATCCTCTGGCAGTTTGAAGCCGTTCCCCCTAGTCCTGTCACTACATGCCCTTGTAAAAAGTCTCTCTCCAGCTTTCTTGCAGGCTCCCTTCAGATACTAGAAGGCCACAATTAGGTCACCCCAAAGCCTTCCCTTTTTTAGGCTGAATAATTCCAATTCTCTCAGTCTTCCCTCATTTGAGAGATGCTCCGTCCCTCTAATCAACTTAGTAGCTTTCCTCTGGACCTGCTCCAATTACTTCAGATTGCCAGAAAAACAGTTTTTTGAATTTTGAATCTTAAGGTTAATAAATGCTACTCTCACAAACATTTTGTGCCTCTAAACTGGTGGGGAAAGGTTGCTTTTCACAGTGCAGGGTCTTGTGGGTGACCCAGTGCTTTGCCCAGAAGGTCCTCTGTGAAGGTCTCTGAGATGCTGGCAGGGAGCTAGTCCACTCTTTGTTAAAGTTTATTGGTGTTCACTTTGAAGTCTCAAAGAGTTTGGCCATCTTTCCCAGGAGAAGTATTCAAGTGCTCCTTCTGTGTGATACCAGGTTTGATTTTGCCTTTCATGGAAATGTGAGATGTCACTTCCATAGCTGTTCTGTCCCCAGCTACCTTCCCTAGAGCAGGACCAGGGCTGGGCACCATCTGAGGGCAATTGTGCCACATTTTTTAATGAGACTGATTATAGCTCCAATAAGCTACTGGGGGATGTTCTTGTGATATCTCACAATACAATTCTATACCATTCCCCCAAAGGAATTTTATAGCAATGGTCTGGTCCAGTTATATCTGAGCTCATTAATCAAATCAGACCACATCGATACTCATATTTTGCAAAAAGGAAGGCAGCAGCCACACCTTCCCCTAGGTAGCAGTGCATCTGCTAAAGCCTTTGTCCCAGGGAATAGGCAGCCAGGTGAAATCTTAACATGACTCACGTGCTCTTGCAACTGAATTATTCACTGTAGGTGTAGTCACTGTACAGAAGCTTGCCTCTCACTTCTGCAAGACCAGATTTTGAAATGGTAATATTAGTATGTACATGCCAGAAATATTTTATCAGATATTTCAGATTCATGAGGAAATTTCATCTGTTGTAGTATTTCCTAATTGTGTTTAGTGCTTTAAAGCTTTTGATCTCTATTTCATATTAAGAATCAGAAAAATAATTAGCAGACTTCTGTTTGATTTCAAATATTAGATCTGGAAATGTTCATGGATTCCTACTAAAAGGAACAACAGACAAAGCAAGATCAGCGACTCCTGTGTTACTTTACTTCTCTCTCAGAGATCCAACACTATTCACAGACCAGTAGGGTCTACCTAGATGTATTTATATAGAAACATCATTTTGTGATTTCCTACTAATTAAGGCCAAAACTTTTGGACAAAATAGAAACTTTTTACAATATTTTAATAAGATCAAGAAAGATACTTGCTTTGGAAAACTGTCAGGAAATTCCCATTTAAGTAGCATCTTATTCCTCCATTGCTAACTATGAAGTTGCTACACACTTCAGTGGAAGTAAACAATTTCCTAAACAGTCTGTACAAACAACTTTGCCAGAAAACATACTTTCTGGCAACAAAGGTTCTTTAAGAGAGAAATTCTTTTTGAAAGTCTTGGTTATATATTCTGTTACTAAGGTGGGACTCTTAAACCATCTTTTAAGTCATGCACATGGAAGTACAATACAGTTTATACAGTTCTAGCCATTTCCCAGGGGAGGTAAGGGAGTATTTTATAAATATTAAAATGTTTCTTTGGTTTTAAGAAGTTTGTTAGCTTCTATCTCCCACTGTCCTATTGCTTTCAGTGCTGGAGATTACTATCCTAATTCCGCATCTATCAGGCATGGATTCATGCCTTGATTCCTTTGGCTTTGGGAAGAAGCTTCAGTTAGCTTCAGACACAGACACAAATTAAATATATATCTCATAGGTACCCTTCAGAAGACATAATACAACAACTGCCCTGAGAAAGACTTGTGATATATGTTATGCTACTGTCATAATTTTCCAGGCATAGGTTGCTTTTCAAATTTTACATTCACTGATACACAGACCTCACTCCTAAACATAAACCCACCTTTCCTACATTATCACAAAATTTCACAGAGGAAAAAAACAGTAAAAGAAATCTTGAAGTTTCTTCCTGTAATGCTGCCAACAGTCCACTGCCTCTCTATCCCTCATCTTCCTCCCATCATGCAGGATTTTGTGTTCACCTGCCACCTCAGCCCCCTGTGCACCCTGCCCCTCATTTCCCTGGAAATCGTCCTTGAGATCCCCATTTTGTCTGGAATTTGTCTCTGCGCTGGTGAGCCAGAAAAGAGATGACAGCGAGTGATGCCATCTGGCTTTCTCCTATGGGATTATCCCTGTCTCCTGGATCACCATGATGAAAATTGTGCATCTCTCTCCCTGCTTATTGGGTGTATTAAAAAAAAAAAGGATTGGTGCAAGAAAAATAAAGAGCAAAACATGGGCATGTGGGAAAGTCCTAGGAATGTGGGGGCTCACTATAAGCCTGTAGCTTTACTGGAGAGAGCCCAGAATTGCAGAGCTTATCCAAGTCTATAGGGATGGACCTCAGCTGAGGAGATCTGGTATATTTCCATTGTCAAATGAACAGTCCCTCTTCCCGCCTTGGGTAATTAAGAGAAGGTCTTTGCAGGTTCACATGAAGCACACATTTTTTAGCTAAGTACAAAGTCCGAGTTTAGACTAGACTAGAAAGTGACTGGGGGAAACATGCAGGCAAGCCTTTTGTTTCTGGGCATGGGACCTGAGCTCAGCTTAGAAGGTGACACTTCCATCGGTGAGTTTTGTTTTTATTAATTTTATACAGGGGAGGTATGAATGGGCTTTAAAATATGTTTTAAAAACAGTTTGAGTGGTTTAACTGAACATAGATAATGTTTTTATGGCTACTCAATGAGACAGTGATTCATTAGTTCTTTGCTCTTGATTTTCTACTAGAGACTTGCAGAAACAGCTTTGGTTCTTAGGAGAGAGAGCCAGGCTGGTTTGGAGTACAGGAAGGATGTTTAAGGCCACTTCTCAGAACTGGGGCGTATGCTGCAGCTGTGCTTGCTCCTCCTTAGCCCTGTGTTTGAAGCACTGTCTCTGCCAGGTCCAGAACTTCACAAGATTATGCTCTGAGGCTGTCCTGGCTTGTTTCAGTTTGCCCAGAGGAAGAGACTGTACTTGCCATTTGGCACTGTGGTTATTGTTCATCTTCCTTTCCAGTGCCATTAGCTGAATCCTGTATTTTTCCGACATATCTTATTCACTTTTCATCTTTTTTTTATGTTGCTTTTGTTGGGTTTTTTTGTAATTTGATTAGAAAAAAATCAATTTTTTTAAATTTAAAAAAAAATCAGAAAAAAATTAATATTTTCCACTTTACAATTATTTCTTTGTTGTTTTGTTTTTCATATGAATACTAAACTATAACAAAGAATAAATCTATATTATTATTAGCAGAAGTCTCAGCTTTCCAGCCATGGTCTGGGTGGCACCAGAGAAGCACAATTTACAAAATGTCTTTGTAGTTTTTACTTTTTTTTTTTCTGTTTCCATGTATAATTTTTTGTATCCTTTTAATCTGTGTCCTTTTGAAGACAGCTGTGTAAAAATGCATAATTTAACAGGTCCCTACTTGCTTTCATGACACTAACTGCATTTCAGTCATGGCAGCTTTTTCTAAGGGTTCAGCTTTATATTGGTGCCCACTTATGACTGACAGTTACATAATTTCATGCTGTATTTTTTCAAAGTATCTAGAGACAGCAATAAAACACTGAAAAGCAAAAGCAAAAATCACAAGTATGTAGTACACTGTACAACATTGCATACCCTTCCCCTAGCTTGTATATGTAGCTCATTAACATGATAGGTATGTGCTTCTGCTTGCATTTGTTCTGTTTCTCATACGCATCAAACAAAATACATTTCAGGAAATTGTTTATTATCATTCATTTAATCTTCTGTATTTCTCTTAAGTAGGGGATTTCCTTCCTTCTCTGTTTACCTTTAAAAATAACCTAATTGACTCAATTCATCATGTAAAATTAGTTTGCTAATAAAAAATTAAAAAGTTAAATGATACTTTCAAACTAGCAAGTTATACATTTTCTTTCTGATGTTACACAACACTTTTGGCACAGTCTCACATGACTGCAAGTGTCTTGCATATTAGCTAAAAAAAACACATCAATTTCTAATGCTGAGAAGAAAAGAGATTGTACAAGAAAAAAATCACAGGTTTAGATTATTTTTAAATGGGTTAATATCTGAAACACTGAAGTCAAAAATGTCATGGCACAAAACGAGGAACAGTGATGAGTATTATATTTTGAAGTGGAAAAGTGATTTACAGGTGCTGTATAAGGTAATGATTTAAACGTTTAGTAACAAATTCTTGCTGCCCGAGCACAGAGTTTTGCCAAGTCCATGTCCAAGATGTTCTGCAGATTAACCATGACAAAACCTAAATGATGCCTGAAGAGCCATGAGGCCCTTGGGCAGAGGGTTTGTTTTGTACCATTTCCACAGGTCACCAGGCACAACCAACCCCTTCTAAGCAGGGATGGAGAAAGAATTCACAAAGAGCCAAGAAAAAGGCTAATGAGTGTGCAAGCCCCAGTGCATGTTTGTTGAGGAAAGAGCTGGTTTAGGACTGCCCTGCAATTTTGGCCTTTTGTTTCTAGAAAAGTGTGGGTGGGTTTCCCTGCAATCACTCCAATTTGGCCTGAAGGTTGTAAATAGAAGCAGTTAGATTCCAGCAAATTAAAACTCTAGTCATGCAATCCTTACCAGTTTGGGGCAAGGCAAAAGCTATAAATTCAGGAACTTATTTGCCCAGTTTTGTGCAAAAAGGAAAAAAACTCAGGTCGTAGAAATCATCATTTTTAGTTATGGACAGCTCATATGCACATGAGTTCTTATCTCCTGTGTTTTGTGAAGGCCTTCACTGTACTTCAAAAAATATTTTGAAGAAATTTTGCATGAGAGTATTTCTTCTGAGAACACATTTGGTCCACCTGTGAATCAAGTGAGTTTAAGATGTCCTATTAAATCCCATCTTCTTCACGTAACTTTTTGACCTTCTCTGTCTCTTTACACCTATTGCTGTGACTAATCCTTAAATTATT
Source organism: Hylia prasina (assembly GCA_013397195.1). Classification (NCBI taxonomy): domain Eukaryota; kingdom Metazoa; phylum Chordata; class Aves; order Passeriformes; family Sylviidae; genus Hylia; species Hylia prasina. The sequence goes on from VYXD01006933.1 coordinate 695,084, forward strand.
CGTGTTGCAGTTGTTCAAAATAGGCCCCAAATTTCTCAAGGGCAGGAACCTTGTCTAAATTTGTATTTGCAAAGCTCCATCCACAAAATCTGCACCTGGGGCACTATATGGACAGTAAATGATCATTACCCATCTTAGTGAATAACAGATGTGTCTAAAAATCTCATTCAGTGTACTCATTAAAAAAAAATCCAAACAACAGTTTTTAAAGTTTACAATATAAGTTATGGTTGGAAAACATAAGCATGATTAACACTAAAGATATTTTAATGTTATTTCTTTTATCAATAATTTGATATCAAATGTAGTAACTGCTAGCAGATTTCAATACAATTATAATTTATCTTTCAAAAGTATTTATTTTTCTAACTGTGTTACTTCTACTATAAGGTATGGAGGTATTTTTCATGAAAATGTCATATTTTTAAACATAATTTGAAATTCACAATGATAGGAAGATATTAAAATCTTTTAAAAGATTAAAATATTAATAAAATATTAAAAGTGTTTTGCCTGGGTCTACAGGAAAAAAAATACACCTATTGGTGTTGGTTGCATACCCTTTTACAACTCCACAAAATTTCAATGCAATTAGTCTTGATTTGCACTCAGCTGTAAGAACCAAGCATGTCACGTTTTTCCTGAAGAAGTCACTGTGCCAAAGATTGCTGTAGGCTGTACAAGCTCATTAGGAAAGTGCCACTTTATACCTACCTTGTTCATGTATTCTCCCCTGGATCCATTACTGGCCATTATCAGAGAGGGAACTGGGCCAGCTGTGGTTTAATTTGGTACGGCTGCTTTTACAAGATTAGATCCTGGAGAACTGAAGCTCATCCTATAAGATGCAGACCAAATAAGTAAAATTAAGACAATGCAATTGCTGTTTAATAATCATTCCTAGTACTTTTTGCGAGAGTCAACATGATTTAGAAGACTTGTTTCCATAGGAAAAAAAGCCTGGAGATTCTTTTTCAGTCTTATCTGACCTTCTGCAGCAAACCTCATTGGATTTGATTCTAATCTGACTTTGCAAATGAGAAACATACACCTTTGGAAATGAATGGAATGCCATAAAACTGGATTTTAAATTAGAATTGGGCCATTAACACTGTTTTAGAGGATTGTAACACAAGTGACTTCAAAGATGTCTCTATGACCCAAATGTGAAGATGTGGGGAACTTGCTTTATTGACGTAATTTGAGATTTTAGCTTGAAATGAAACAGAATTTAGAATTTTATTCTACTTCTAGTTCAGAATTTAATCCAACCAAATTACAGTCCTATAAAGGTGTGCAAAATACAATGAAAAGGCACAAATCTGGATTCACCATGGGAACTCCTTTACCAAGGAAAAGCCAAATCTGTCCAGCACTGGATTTCATGGGGTTTACTGGACTGTAGAGTTTGCAAAGTTTATGTAGCTTTGGTGAACATCATGTATAAACTGTAATCTGGGGACAGTGGCTGCCAGAGCTCAATTTCCCACTTGTCCTCAGGCCTTTTTATGCTTATGCATGCCCCACCTACAAATGTGCTTAACTAAAAGGCTGGTACTTACGAGTGACGTTCAGTCAGCATTTTCACACGATTACCTTGCCAATTAAAAATGGGCTTGGTACTGAGTTTAGAAGTTAACTCAGATACTCCTAGCTTGGGCAGAGAGTTGCTTTCAGGCAGGGTGAGGCCAAGTCTGATTTTGTAGGAGATGTCACGCCTGCTTGGAGAGACGCCGTGACTCGCCGGGGAGCTTGCTCCCTTGGGCCTTTCTCCTGGACCGCAGCCAGAGGCAAAAGCACCGCTGTGAGACTGAAGCGTGACTTTGATCCAGCAAGTGGCTGCAACTTTGCCCAGTGCTTCTTCTTTGTTTACTCTGGTTTCCTTTCATATCATCAGTGTTGCTGCCATACTGCCTATGATGGTTTCAGAAAAAAAAAAAAAAAAAATTCCTATCATCAGTTTAAATTATTTTTAAAAATTACTCTGTCATAGCCTAATTGGGTGCTGTTTCCACTGTAAGGGGAAAACTATATGTGTCTGGGATTTGATGACAGTAGAGTGCAAGAAGATTTATAATATTTTAAGTATATTATTTATATATATATTTTATACTAAGAGAGAAGATAGAAGATACTGCAATGATGACTTTCATCTAGGTGACATACAGACAGGACATAACAAGAACTGCTTGTCTTTAGAAATGCACCTCTGTGTATTATTTGGAGAAGAAAAATTATTATCTCAGAGGTCAAAACCATGAAGGTGTCTGGAAAATAGCAAATTATTCAGATGTGGTGTTGCACATGGAAAATGCATGCTCCAATCTGGAAACAAATTGGTTATTGAATGTAACTAATTGTGCATATGTATGTGACATTAATTTGTGCAAATAATTGTGATAACTGTCAATACAAATTAGATGTTTGTCATTTGCACATATTGTGTATGATCTTTGGCTTGTGTGTTTGCACATTAACATGAGAGATGTTGCACATTAACATGAGAGATGTTGCGACATAAGGAGTTACCTTTTTCTTAACTTCCTTATGTAATAAATACAAAAATATTTGGACAATCAGACAACAGAGCTCGATTATTTCAAACAATTGCAACAATTACATTTGGTCAGTGCTAATATTTTGAATTAGTCTGAATAATAATAAAGAAAATTTTATTCCCCTATCACTGTCAAAATCAAATAGCAATACAAGTTCTCCCAGTGGCACTGGTACAGATATCACTCGTCAACACCTCCTACTCTTTGCAATTGCTTGAAGGGCCTTGTCTTCTCTACAAGATGGAACTTGATTCATTTACATTTTCCCTTTTCAAAGCAAGAAGTAGTAAAAGCCAGAAACTCTCTGAGACCTACATTTTTCACAAATTCACTGTCACTGTTATTTGTACCCTCTCACTTAAGTTAGACATAACAAGCATATTTTTCAGAGAAAATAATACTTTGAAGAAACTCTGCATGTTTGTCTCTGACCATCTCACTACATTAACTTTGTTTAGCAACGTAGTCCAGAGCTCTTCAGTGGAATTATTTTGCTTTTTATGGTGTTATAACTTTTTTGTGTTATTGTGTTTCTATAATACAAAAAATCCCCAATAAAGTTAATAAAAATCAAAGAGCATCAGATATTCTTGTAGCTATTGCAACCAGTAATTTTATTACTCTCAAAGGCTTATCTATTATTCTCCAAAGATTATATGTTGATATTCTTAACCAAATGGTGGAAAAGGTCTGTACCATCGAGGCTTAAAATATCTCTTTGGTTCCTGGGGGAAATGCTTTATCTTCTGCTTAAATAGGATTTTCATACTGTATATCCTGCTTTTTTTAAGATTTTAAAATAATGTAGATAATCCATAGATACAGAGAGCTCCTAATAACAAATAATATTCCATACCAATTCATATAGATTAATTGGTGTAATAACAGAAAGAAAAAAAAAAACATTAAATCTGCCATGGTGAGGCTTTCTGCATACAAGACTCATTTCCTTGGAAGTTCATATGATGGTGAAAGCAGAAACAAGGTCCTATAGCTTTTTTCTTTGTTGACAGTGAAAACTGGGAGCTGATTTCTGTCAAGTTATTCCACTGATTCTCTACACCAGTAAGCTACAGGAGGCAAACACACCCCATCAAATGTAAGTTCTTCATCTGGCATCTATTTTCTGCACATCTCTGAAGTGAGTGGCACTGTGCCTCGGGTGTCACTCAACAGAAATGCTCCCCATCATCCCAGCAGGATTTTTAAATTAATCATAGAAGGCTGCATTAACCACACCTTCATGCAGCACCTTCTTCCTTCCATCACTAATATTATCTTTTTTAAGTCACCCCATGAAATACATTGATTGACCAATGTCAATCACATATGTTTGATTTGTGTCTCCAATGATGTAGCCAGGCCTTTGCTGGCTTGAATATTTGATTGGTTTAACAAATGGCTCAGAGACTCGTCATTATTAGGAAGGATTTTTAAATTGTCTGAAACTTCATTTTTTTTTCATTTTAATACACTTAACATGGAAATTTAATCTTGTAAATCATCCTACACTACATACCAACAATTTGCTCGTTCCTATCACTAGGTCTGAGGAGTCAGCCCATGTGAAACTCATGAAGGTTAAGGCCAATTGTAAGGTCCTGTACCTGAGTTGAGGCAGTCCCAAGTAGAAATAGAGGCAGAGCAGAGAATGGGTTAAGAGCACCCCCAAAGAGAAGGATTTGGACTGTGTAGGTGATGAGAAACTCAACACTGGCCCAGGGAAGTTGTGGGTGTCCCATCCCTGGAAGTGTTCAAAGCCAGGTCGGATGGTCTTTGAGCAATCCGGCCTAGTGAAAAATGTCCCTGGCCATGGCCATGAGGGCTGGAACTAGATAATCTATAAGATCCCTAACCAGCCAAACCATTCTATGATGAAAAGCAGATAGCAATGAATTTAAGGTAATACAGGATAACAGTGATATATTTTCAGCGATTAAATAACCCAGTAAAACTATTTTATTTCTTTCATAAGAGCCAAAGAGTGACAGGATTTTAATTAGCAGTCAGAATCTGCTTGATATTCAAAAGGCTGACACACATGAGTAAATCTTTGTCCTTGTCTCTAGTCTGACTAAATGGTGATAAGCTCAGAGCTGACATTCATAATATAAGGCTATAAAATACGTTTACAGGTTCACTGAGTCCAACTGGTTGTTGTAAGCAAAACATCAGAGTGTTCCTTTCCCCAAAGTTATCAAGTTCCCATCTCCTAATAATTAGATGTGTTGTTCACTGTCCTTTAATTATAACCTCGGTGACACTTCAGAAAACTGGTCCCTTCTTTGTTTACATTACTTTAATTCATGAAAAAAATAATACACCTTTGGATGGAACATGTACAGGTCTCTCTCCCTCAGTCACTGTAATAAACCTCTTCTAATACTTACTGCAACAAGATGTAGTTAAAGTGTGCATTATGAGACCATAGGATTTCTGCTATAATTTGTGGTAATGGTGTATGCCCAGCAATTAGTACATTTTTGTAATAGGATATTGATTCATTGTAATACAACTCTGTAAAGAAATACAAACAAGAAGACAAAATAATGACTCTTTTAATAGTAACTAAATTCTTCACAAGTCTCTGAAGCTTTTTACAAGGCAAAGCCAGAAACATGTCCTTGACCCCTGATATAAAAATGGTGATCTTTAACGGGAGATTATATTTCCAGGTGAAAGGAAGGTGTTGCTCAGAGGATTTCTGTCACACAGAAAGGCACAATAGTCCTTGAAGAACATCAGTCCTTCAGGGCTAACAGTTAGGAAAAGCAAGATTTAGGGTATATACACAAATTTTTTTTGTCTATTTGATTTTCCTCTATAAGTGTAGCTTCTGTTTGGGATGGTAAATAGAAGTTAGAATTGAGGAAGTCATAAATTCCTAAGTAAATAAATGTTTCTGATTTCAGTGGGGCCGACTTGCTGTGTCTTTATATTCTGAGAGCTTGATTTGCCTGGAGTAGCAGACCTACAGAATTCACCTATGCTGGAAATGACATAAGGTCTAACAACTCCAAGGTGCATCCAAGTGGCCAGAGGAAGGAAGGGAACAGAGGAAAAGATTTTTGTCATCTGGCTTCCATGATAAAGAGTTATTTCAGGTGTCCTTCTAAAAGAGAAATTCAGTGATCTGCCTTATCCTGCAGTCACTACCACTTTGTTTTGAACTTTTTTCTTTCTTTACTCTTTACTCAGTGTTACCTGAACCTGAGGAGGGGAAATTTTCATTCTAGTTTAGCTTCTTATACAATCAGCCACATTTTTTTCCTTATTTCAAACTTTCAGAAAGGTTTGGTTACCTATTTCCTTACATTATAAACATTTTCCTGACTCATTCTTGCTGATTTTCTTTCTCTCAACATTTTTTCTATGATTCCCAGTTCCCATTTAACATGTTAAACTCAGGCTCCTTCAGTGTTAACATGACTCACCCATCCATTTGCAGTTCTGGCTTCCTAGAATCCCCTTCCTCCACACACTTCAAAGAACTACAGGATATTCTGAATTGGAAGGGATCCACAAGGATCAAGTCCAAATCCTGGCTCTGCACACCCTAAGAGTCACACCATGTACCTGAGAGTGTTGTCCAAACTCTTTAACTCTGGCAGGCTTGATGCTGTGACTGCTTCTCTGGAGAGCTTATGCCAGTGCCCAACCACACTCTGGGTGAAGAACCTTTTTCTGATATCCAATCTAAAACTTCCTTGACACAATTTCAGACCATTCCCTCTAGTCCTGTCACTGGTCACCACAGAGAAGAGATCAGGGTTTGCCTTTCATGAGGATGTAGGATGGATGTTGTAGGCTTCAGTGAGGTCTCCCCTCCATCTCCTCTTCCCCAGGGGGAAATGCCAAAGTGACATCAGCTGCTCCTCTAATGGCTTCCCCTCAAGGCCCTTCACCAGCTTTGTTGCCCTCCTTTGGACACTCGCTAATAGTTTCATGTGTTTTTTATATTGCAGCACCCAAAACTGCTCCCAGCACTGGAGGTGAGGCTGCCCCAGCTCAGAGCAGAGCAGGACAATCCCCTCCCTTGCCCGGCTGGCCATGCTGTGCCTGATGAACCCCAGGACAGGGTCAGCCCTCCTGGCTGTCAGGGCACTGCTGAATCACATTCCACTTGCCAGTGACCCGGACCCCCAAGTCCCTTTTCACCATACTTCTGTCCAGTATCTCATTCCCCAGTCTGTCTGCACATCCTAGATGCAGGATCCGGCCCTTTCTTTCCTTTTGTAAACTTCATACATTTGGTGATTGCCCAGCCCTCTGATTTATCAAAGTCTCTCTTCAGTGCCCCTCTGTCTTCAACTTGCTCTATTTCACTTAGTCATCTGTCGTATAAATGATTACTCAATCTCTTCATGACTCTCTGCTTTACTAAAACAGACTCTTAATCTTTTCCAGCAAACTTTCCCTGCAGAGAGAATACCCCAATTTTACCTTCAAACTATTCTTTTACCTACACTTTTCCTCCTTTCTCAAAAGTCACTAATTTCTCATTAACCACTGCTTTCACAAATGACTGCCTAGTGACTTTTTTGAGAATAATGAAACACTTCTCTTGATTGACAAAGAGTCTTTGTCATAACTTTTGGCAGAAGACTTTTTTTGGTGATGATCAGTCTACTTAACACAAAATAAGAGATTGTCGCTGGGTTTTATTTTGATAGCAGCAGTTTTTGCTGCTTGACAGTTTGAGGCAGTGTGCTGTATTATAGCTGGTCCATTGTTTTATTTCCTCCAATTTGGATATGATGAAAGAACACAGAAAATGAGTTAATATAGAACAAATAATTTTATTAGAATATGTTGTCCTATGGGGGGTTTATGTTTACACCTTCTTTCTGTGAAGAGTGGAATATTCCCATTGAGTAGAGCTGTGCTTTAATCTGTCACTCAGTGTCAGTTATAAAATATTATTGGTGAGGCTAAAACAAAGGTCGTGTTCTGAGGTGAAAAGGACAGTCAGTTTAAGACTAAATTTAGAAAGTAAAACTGTTACTGAATGCAAACATTAATAGCAAAGCAAACCATCTGTATCTCAAAAAGATTTTTTTGCATTTTTATGTTTCATGCAATAATGAGTGTTGGTGTACAAGTCTGCATGCAAGCTGAGATATGTTAAAACTTTCAAAAAAAAAGGTCACTTAGACTTTTGCTGTTACTTTTTGATTCTGTTACTTTTCAAGTCTGATTCTTATTAATTTATGTTATTCTATTGTAAACAGCCTGGGTCTTAACTTATGCTTTCTTAATAGTTGGATAATATGAGTAAAATAAGAGAAAAGAAAAGGCATATTAGAGGCATGACTGTTCCAAGTGTTGTTTCTTTGGGGAGTGAACAGTCCTTCCCCTCCAGCATCTCCCCAAGAGGTTAATACTCCTTCTTGTCCCATGTACTGCCCTCTGGAGCAGTCAGAAGACTTTGATTAGCCTAGTCAGATTTCTCTGACACTTCCTACTGGGTCATTTGGGGATACATGCTATGGGGCCCAACTGCAGGGAAAGCACTAGGAAGGAAACTGTTGTTGATTGAGTAGCAGTTCTAGAAATACCAGTTGCCATCTTGTTTCATATATTCTATTACTATTGAACAGATGTACTTGTCTGTTTGCTACTGTTGATTATTAGTTCCTGTTACCAAGGCAAATACACCCCTCTTCCTCTAAGAAAGTAACAAGCAAAGGAGGTATAAGTCCTTTGCTTTCACTTCTGCCAAAGTCCCAACTTTCCCAATGTCATTCATATGTTTTGCTGGTTGGATTCACATTTTCTTTACAAATACACCACTTACCCACTTGAATTATCATCCAATCATAGAATAGTTGGGGTTGGAAAATACCTTAAAGATCACCTAGTTTCAATTCGCCTGCCACTGGCAGAGATACTGTCCACCATACCCGTGGCAGGGGAACTGGAACTAGGTGATCTTTAAGGTATTAGATGAAATCTAAACCCCATCCAACCTGGCCAGCCACTTCCAGGGATGAGGCACCCACAACTTCTCTGGGCACTGTTCCAGTGTCTCCTAACAGCAAAGAATTACATCCTTACATCTAAGCCTACTCTTTTTCAATTTAAAACCATTCCCTCCTCTCCTACACCCTTATGAAAAATTCCTCTCCAGTTCTTTTGTAGGCCCCCTTTAGTAACTGGAAGGCTGTTATAAGGTGTCCCTGGAATAGTCTTTTTTCAAGGCTGAACAACCCCAATTCTCTCCACTCTCTTAGTAGGAGAGGTGCTCCAGCCCTCTGATCATTTTTGTGGCCTTTCTCTGGACTTGCAGAATGACTTACATCATGTCCCCATCCTTCCTATGCTGGGGGCCCCATAGTTGGATGTAATATGCCAAGTGGGGTCTCACAAGAACAGTATAGAGGGAGATAATCACCTCCCTTGACCTGCTGGGCACAGCACTTTTAATGCAGCCCAGGATATGGTGGCTTTCTGGGCTGCAAGCATGCACTGCTGAGATATGTTAAACTTCTTGTCAACCAACATCCCCAAAACCTTTTCCTTCAGACTGCTCCCAATCCAATATCTGCCCAACTGATATGTGCTTGGGATTGCCCCACCCCCAGTATAGGACCTCACCCTTGGCCCTGTTGAACTTCATGAGGTCTGCACAGGCCCACCTCTCAAACCTGTCCTGTCCCTCTGGATGGCACCCCTTCCCTGCAACATGCTGACCACACCACACAGCTTGGTGTCAGCAGCTAACTTGCTCAGGGCACCCTCAATCCCACTGTCCATGACACTGACAAAGATGTTGATCAGTGCTGGTCCCAGTGATGGCCCCTAAGGAACACCATTCATCACTGGTGTCCACTTGGCCATAGAGATGTTGACCACAGCTCTTTCAGTGCCATCACTTCACTGAGTGGTCCATCCATCAAATACATGTCTTTCCAGTTTAGAGACAGGACATCTTGTGGGGCAGTGTTAAATGTCCATGTAGTCTGTCCCCTTTTCCATCCCAAACCTCCCAAAAAAACATGAAATCATCAGACCAGAGAGATGTGCTTAACTATGAGTTTAAATCCAGTGTCAGTTTTGCACTTCAGTTGTCTGCTTTCAACTGCACTGATTTCACCTGCCAGATAAATAAAGAAGATCCACCAGAAACGAATAAATACCTTCCCATACAGTGTCTCACTGAGGTCTCTCAATGGTATACCCAAATGCTGAATTTTCTACCATGAAGTTGTTAAGTAAAACACATACTTAATTGTCATATTTCGTGATTAAGACCCTGATCAAAAATCAGAGTATGTTTCACTAGATTTTCAAGCAGGCAATTAATGTAAGAGATCCAAATAATAGTTAGCAATACTACCTGTATTACAGGTCAGATTCTCCCACCTATAATTGTCTGCTTTCCCAGTTCTCATTACATACTATTTCCATTTCCAATATAATGACTTTTAAAAATATATTTTGGTACTTAATTTCATTGATGGTGCAAGATAAAGCATTTTTGTAGCAATGTTAAAATCTCTTAAATGTTTTATAACCATAATGAAGACTTAATAAAACTAGACGTGTATAATTAAGCTACAAACTTTTGACTAGCGTTTTATGTTTTATTTCATTTTGAAATGCAGATTACACTGTATTCATTCATATTTTATTTCTATTCTGACAGGTTTTCTGCAATGTTTTTCAGGAAGTAATCTTGAGACACAAACATATAATTATTGGGTAGTTATCCAAAAAAGTGCATATGTGCTGTATAAATATTCAAGATAATTCATAAACAAAGAACATAAGAATAACTGTGCTGGACCAGATCAAGATGATGGATAGAAAAGGATACCAAGTGAAAAATTATGAAAACAGGGCAAGTGATTAGTCATGCTTCTCCCAAGCATTGCAGCAGACTGATTATTTGCAATGTGGGTGGTTCATGGGCACTGTGTACTTTGTGACCCTACAGATATCTGTTTCATGAACTTTTCCAGTTTGGCCTTCCACCTGTGCAACATTTAACTTTCAAAAAAGCCCCTTCACAAGTAGCACTTAACTTTAACACACATGAAAACAAAACCATTTCATTTTGTTTCTTTTGAACCAACCACCTATGGATTAATTTGGTGTCTCCTGCCATGGACAGACACAATGAGCAAGTGATGCCTATTCACCCTTATCATGCCACTCCCAATTTTTAATGAATTTATCATATATCCCCTCAATAATGTGTTTTCCAGGCTAAAGTTTCCTAGCCTGTATAATGGTTCCTCCCCTGGAAGTCATTCATATCTTTGATCATCTTTATTGTTCCTCTCTCTATCAGCTCTTCCATTTTTTTTTTTTTTTTGAGGTGGGAGAATCAGGGCTGCCTGGAACATTCATGATGCAAGGATAAAGCAACACCTTGATAATCACAAGCATTATTTCTCAAACAATTTTAGTATTTACTTTTACTAAAACATTTATTTCTCTCGATTTCTTATTACAAGCCAGGATTTGAAATTCAAGATTGACTAATGAATACTGGTTTTTGGCATAGCAAATTCAAGTTTGTTTTAAGTGATAGAGCTCCAGGCTAGAATATGTTTGCAAGCTATGTTTGGCTATGCTAAAACCAGACAACATAGATCCAGTTCTACCTTTGAATGTTTAGATAATAATGATTCATGCTGATAGAGGTTGTCTAGAGCTGTTCAGCTCCAGCTAACTAAAGAATTTATTATAAAATATGTTAAACAGGGTCATAGACACAAGTGAGTCATAGATGTTAATAGACCAGGGCAGTCCAATGTACTAAGGAGCAATGTGAGTGAGACATGTCCTCTTAAAGTCGTCCAAGCTCTGTTGACAGCCCAGCTGGGATGACTTGTCCTGTGCTATAAAACACCAAGGCAAAACAGCACACCCTGAAAAAGATTACCAGACCTGTCCCTTTCCCATATTCTGGTGCAATGACTCAAAAAAATATTTAGTGTAATTTCATCCCAGACCTCTGACAAACCATTCATGAATGTAGACAGAATCAGCCCTTTCAGTAAGCGATGGAGGAAACTGACTCAATTCTTTATTGAACTGCTATAGCTCCATTAGATTTATAACTTAATGGCATATTTTACCCTTTTCTGTGCTAGAAGTATAATATTTCTCACAGGTTTTTGAATATATATAAGAAACAGATTTTTATCCTATAAGTTATAATATTATTTTAAAATTTCATCAGATTATTTTCAACATAGTACATATACCAATTTAGTCAATTCATATATGATCATAATATTTCATGACTTATCAACCCAGAAAAGTTTTAACAAATAGGCATGTTTTTCTTGAATAAAATCAATTGCTGCTTCTATTTTACATGGGTGTTTTTTTACTTTAGGCATTCTTGTGTTTCTTGACTTTCTTACTGGATCATTTTGCAAATTTAAAGCTCTGGCAAGGTTTCAACTTTTTTTTTACTATCTGTTCTTAATTATGCATAACTTATTTCCATAACAAGCTTAAAAATTATGCAGGGGGTCCAAAGTGGATATGTATTTTAATAAACATTCATTTCTTTCTATGCATAACTTGAAAAATGAAAGCAATGAGAAAAAATGTTTGTTCAACATTATGACTGAAAATATAAATTAAAAAAATGCAAAGGTGCTTGAGGATGAAATTCCCCAACATGTGAATAATTTGGAGTATTTGGTGCTTATCACATTGCTATAGCAACAAAATTATTTCTCCTAACCTTTGAATTCAACAAGAAATAAATCAATTAAACAATAGAACAAGAACTTGAATTTTTTTAGATTGGAACAGTGAATTAAACAGACACAATTATCTCAGTATAAAAGACCATATGCTATGCCTAATAAAATGTTACTAAATCAGCACATTTCTTAAAAAAATTGTAACATCATCTAACAAGGTTTTTTTCTAAATAAAATTTTAATAAGATGTTATTGAAAAACTCTTGGAATCACTCTGAAACTCCAGAATACATTGTCAGTTACAATTTTAAATGTGTAATGGAGATTGACACGTCTTCCATGCAGTGACTTCTTTCTTGCTGGACAGGTTTGAGTTACCATGAGTACTCCACCCATGCATATATGAAAGATTAGCAAGGAAAAGAATTGCTGAAAAATATAAGCTAGGACTTCATTAGTAAGTGAATGACATGTGCCAAGAGAGGAAACAATGGAAAATGCTCTGCACTGAATCAGCAAAAAAAGTACCGAACTTTTCCCATGATCTTGGAGAGTGGGGATAACATTGTACTGAGTTCAGTACACACAGTGACTAACAGTACACTCCTCTCAGACTTGTCTGTCTTTTCCATTCAAAGACAGACAGAAATTTGTGTAAATGGACCCAGGACTATGTTTACTTCCCCAGTGACATACAAGTTGCATCTGTTTAGAGGAACATCAACACCGCAGTTAGAGGAGCTATTGAACATGTTGCAATCAGATTTTGCAAGGCTGGGAATCCTGCTGGAAAAGCCTGTGATAACACAGGACCTAGGCAGAGCATTGTTCCTAGGAAAGAGCTGATAACAGTGCCCAGCTGCACGTGACACAGGGGGTCAACAAAGGGAGAAGCCAACTCTACGTGCTACAAAACCTGGGATGTCACTACGAGGGAACAGGCAAAGGGGGACAGAAGGGTGAGCAAGCCTTTACTCAGCACGTGTGACTTGACAGGTCTGGACAAGCTGTAGATGAATCCTTCGAAACTATAACTTCCTTGTCAAGGAATGAACAAGTGACAATGAATGTATGGGAGGTGCCGCGTTGGATTTGTGCATCTTTTCCTTGCAATGAATTAGATGCAATTTGCCCCAGGAAAGGGCTAACCACAGTCCAGTTTTATCTAGTGAGTGACTAGACACCACCTCTTGAAGTCAGCCAGCTGTGTATAGAGTGACAGCCATGTGGATATTTACAATTAAACCAGTAGCACGGTAAATAGTAACATTATATTGCACACAGGACACTGCCAGAGTCATGTTTCATGCAGCCCAGCTATCACCCAATAGCAGGAATATGAGTGGTGCCAGCACCATGAGGGAAAAGTACTGAAGATGATCTGAAGTGAGGCAATAAGAAAGCTTTAAAAATCTGTAGCCTACAGTGTAGTCCCCACAATTACAAATCCCTGTTCTGCATCATGGCTGAGGTGAATACACTCTAATGTCTCCTGAAAGAAAACCAGAGCTGATTAGGCCTTTGAACTGTTCTACTCCATGAAGCTGATGTGTGAGAAATTGACTATTTTTTATCAAGAGTTTTATCAATGATGCTTTTTAATTATAAATTATTTAATTATAAATTACATAGTATTATATTATAAATTAAAATGTTGCTTCACAAAATATTTACCTTTATTGTTTTCCTCTTATTATTGCACTGTAGTAATGGATGAGCACCTGTTTTACTCTATTACTTCCTTAAGAAAGGATCATTTCAGGTAACAACAAAGATTTCTGTAGTCAGCAGTCAAAGCAATTTATATGACTGACTTGTGGCTGATATGTGCACAATCTGTAATAAAGCTTTTAGTCAAATGAGACTCAACTACTCCTCTCATTAGAAAGGAGCACTTGATGAGTGAAATTCATTTGGTCTTTCTTTACTTTGTGATCTGTGTTGGCTAAACCCTCAAGACTCCATGGTCCCTGAGCATTTTGTTTCACTCTTCTATTCATAATATCCATGAAAATACCTCACATCTCAGGACATGCTCCATCAGTGGAGATCTCTGACCAGCACAATGCTGAGATTGACTCTGCAGCACTGCCATTAGTGTGGGTTGAACTGCAAACTTCATCAGGGTTAGGGATGGTTCCTAACCATCAGAAGTATGTTCACGTAGCACAAGTTGTGTAAGAGTCTTTAATGTTCATTTCATGTCATTTCACCAGCAATAATATGCACAGTCCTTGATTCAATGCTGACTTTTCCTGTAGCATGTAGAGGCAAAGCTTAAGATCTTGTGTGAGGATCCTAAAGGAACAAGGAGCAGCCTAAACTGACAGCTCAGAAATATTCAGAAAGAAAACTTAGCACTTAATCCATGGCTGTAAAGAGGATTAAGAAGCCATCTATTTGCTGTTTGAATTTCCTCTTCAGGTTAGGTGCTTCAACCAATTATTTCTCATAAAATGTGGGAAGGCAGGGTATAATCAGACATCTGTACTACTCAGGCTGTAGTACTTACTCTATGAGGCTATAGCATTACTCTAGTATTTAAATGCATTTTCTGCCTCTTTTCTGCACTACCCCTGGGACTGCCCAAGGTTATTAGGCATTAACTGTCTGCAGTGAGAAGGTTTCAGGTGCCTGATGGTTTTTCCATCAGGAAAAATTGGGAGGCTCAGCCTTGAATCTCATTCCAAAGAACACAATGTAACATATTTAATGTTTACTTGTAAATGGAGACTAGCCACTTCAAATCTGTGTTTTGTGTACCAAGAAATCTCTTACAAGAGACTCCAAGTAGGTACTCACAGAGCTGACTCAGGGTTTCTCAGAGACCTTCTGCTATAAAGTTGCCTTTCCATATCCAGCCTAATTTCCCTCAAACTTCAGTGACAATGGAGGGTATGCAAACAACATTTCATCACATATATTGTTCAGATTTGAAATACTGTAGACTGAATGCTTTAAAAATATTGACCTATACGCTATCATTTATTTTTACAAGGAGATTTCCAGCACCCTGTGGCTATCAAGGCTCTTGTGCTGTTGCTGCTGCTTTACAAACTGCTGGCTAAACACAGACCTCAGCTGGAGTACTTACAGTGTAATCTAAACCTTGATGCAGCTAAGCAATTTGGGGAAAAGAAAGTAATAACACAGCTATGCTCCTTCAAATTTAGTGTATTTGGCCTCATGGAAGATGGTGAACAGGAGAAGACAAAGGGAAGGACCATGACAACAGTAAAAGTGTTCTCCTACTGTTGTTTTGCTATATATTGTACAGCTCAGCATCACCCAGTACTTTTAGTAGATTTGAAATCTCTGAACCTTCCTTTGTTTTCTTTTCCATCATGTCTTTATGGGCATGTAGACCTGTCACTAGAGGAAAAGCCTGCTCTGATTACAGCCCATGTGTCAAGTGAGACACTGTACAAGGCTTTTGAAATTACTATCTAAACCCTAGGGAGAGAAGATTCTATCTTCCCTTGGAGAGAGACCCATTCAGTGTCTCTCCCCGTATCTTCAGGAGAACTCAGGCCTGACCTTAGCAATTCACATAAACAGGATGTATGGAAATACATGCCTCTTTAACCTTTTTGTCCTCCAGTGCACAACATAATGAATGCTGTGAGAAGGATTGATTTGTCTACTTTGAAACTTGGAACTTGTCCTGAAGGGCAGGTTTCACTCAGGTCAAGAGACATGAGCTGCCTTTCCCTGTCTCTATCTTATGTAGAAAACAGTCTCATCTCCTCTCCTCAGTTTTGCTCCTCAGAGAAAACAGAAGTGGGTGTGGAAGGGAAATTAGTGAAGATGCCTGGGAAAGAAACAATGGATTGCTAAGGGTAAATTTCCTATGTTTCAGGTGTGTCTTTGCAATAATACTACGAGCCCTGGAGGATGCAACAGACCACTGAAATTCATAGGTTCTTCTAAGCTTAGTCTGGATGATTACTAGAGTTAGAGGGAGGAGCTAAAGGTTTTTATTAATAGAGCAAGTCTATGCTTCAGAATTGATCAGAAATAGCAATACTTCTTTTCTGATCATATGAAATACTTAATTCCTTGGCAAGAATTTATTTTCTGTCCTCCACTCTTTCTGTTTCTTGATCAATTATTTATTGATAAATTTCAGGCATCCAGAGATATTTAGTACTATTTAATATACTTTTATGGTCAACTTTCAGCCAACTGAATCTGAAATCAGCATGCTTAGCATTAATGCTTTTAGATAAATAAAGCTGCATCCTTAATACACTAGCAAGTTACTTGAAGCTACAGAAAAGGGAGTAGGAAATACTTGACACTGTAGGCATATTAGCAGCATCTCCAAAGCCTGTCACTTGCTGTCTCCACTGGCAGTAGCTGCATTCCTGCATCATTACATTACCACCAGCAAAGACCCATTGGCACCTACAAGTCTGACGTGAGGGCTGCCTGTAATGCCACCGGGCTTTTGTCACGCCTGTGCCTCCCGTGTTAGTTTGCCAGACTGGGAACGTGGATCCGAGGATGGCTGTAGGCTTAGGCAAAACAGGAAACTGTCTAGGTCACTAGGCTGCCAATTAATCACTGCTCTGTGTGGGTGCCAGGGAAAGGGCATCAGATTTTCCAGCAGTTGGTATGGCTCAAGTGACCAATCCCTGCTTTTGTTTGGAGCATTTCATATTGTTATTTCGGCTGACCTGATGGTAGATCAAAAGGAGAGCAATTGCCTGTCTCTTTTTCCTATTCCCTTTTTCCCAGGAGCCATTAAGCTTTAACTCCTGAACTCCAGGATAATTTCTAGCTTTCCTGTGGGCAAGAAAGAAACATAAAGACTCCATCAAAATGTATTCATCGCAGGTGTATCAGAAACTTTAAAAAATTCAGTCTCTGTAGGGAAATACTGAATAGCAATTCAGAACCAGAGAGAAGGTCGTGTGACATTTATGGCAGGTCTCAGCAATGAGCTAAAGGCTTCTAAAGGAATGATTGGAAAAACTGCGGAAAAAACTCTAACATCATTATAGGGAAGTGTTTTCACAGTGTGGTAGGATGTTTTTCTTTGAGAGTTCCTTTAGCACTGTTAGACAGGAAGCCAAGGGTCTGGTAATGTTCACCATGACTTGGTAGAAAAGATGGAGCAGATAGAAATATTCCTTGATATATGAGACAAGAAGCACTGCCTTGAGCACACAGCTGAGATGACAAAAGACAGAGCAGCTGAATGATTTTGGTGGTTTTTCAAGCTCACTGCCAGATGGAGAGAAGACTGAGCATAATATTGAGATCAAAGGACTTTTGAATATTACCAGTCTAGCATTGAATAAAATTGTCCTTCACAGAAAGAGGTCTAGAGAGAGGTAAATTGGAAAGCAACCAGAGTCTCAAGTTTGTAAAACAAAGAGCACACTGCCAGAAATAATCTTTGTTTTTAACTTCTCACATAACTCAAGAGTACAAAATTGAGACACTACTTACTCCCAAATGGTTTACATTTTATCATATAGAATATATTTTTATTTAGAATATATATTAGAGTATAGTTTAATATATAATAGAGTATATTTTTTATTTAGAATATTCTGCATATAATGTAAGGGAAGTAAGCTTTTATGTGTTTTAAACATCTGGTGTAAAAAATATGTCCTCTACAATCGTCTATTTTTTTATGCCTTAAGTAAATATAACTCTTAAGAAATAACATATGTTCTGGTCTCCAGAATACTATTGATTTTTTCAAGGTTTTGCAAACAGTAAGACGCCCTTGAAAAAGCTCACACTGCAATCAAAAAAAAAGTGGAAAAGGCAAACAGGACCTTGATAATAATATAAAGACATAAGCATAATAAAAATTATTTTAACAGAAAATTAGTTTGGTTTTTTTCTTACATAGAAAGATGATAACTTCTTTTACAGTATAATAGTATAAAACAACACTTTTAAAAAAATCTGAAGAGAAAACTCACTAAATTTATTAACATAAAATAAAATATTACAATGCATTAAATTAAAATGAATAGTTGACGTCAATATGTTAAAGACATTATATCACTGACTTACAGATAATAGTCCAATTTGCAATTAGTTCCCCTTGGGCCAATCTACTTGATAGTCAAAACCACATACACCTGTGAATGTATTTATAAGATGACAATATGCCTCTAATATTATCTTAAAATGAATCAATACAAATTTATGTCATTCCTTTACCATGAGTTGTACCATGAAAATTCTTATTCCCCATAGCTGATTTTTACACTTTTTCTCCTCCATTCATCCTTACTGCTTTCAGTGTGATATCATCTTGGAAGACTGTTGTACGTTCATTGGTGCAATATTTACTTTTTTTGTCTCTTTGGGGAGAGGATATTTTGTATTATTTTGCTGGTCTCTATATGGCTGATAACTGCTGATAAATCACCAGCAGAATTCCTCCAGAATTATCTCTTCCCATTTAATGTTTTGCAGTCTCTCCACAGTTGCGTAGCACAGCAAGTTTGCCAACTTTTGCCAGCCACTCTATCTCTTACAAGATTTTGAAGCATGTGCTAGCTCTGGTTAAGAGGGCACATAAACACTCCAAAGGCTTTTTTAAAGTCAACGTCATAAACCCTTATGGGATGACCTTGTTATTTCTGTTCTTTTCATGGCTTGAGTTTCCTCATGTTTTTTTTTTTTATATGGACATTGAAAGACCAGTGCCACATCCCTTGCTCTGAACCCTGTCTGTTCAATCTTGGGTGATCACAGGGTCGTGCTTGCACCACCACTGCCATTGGAGTATTGGCAGGACCATGGGGACGCACAAGGTTTTCCACCACATCAGGGTCAAGCATTCGCTGTATGTTTGTTTTTCTTGTTTAGGGACAGTTTTATCACTGTGTCTAATATCGGTGTGTTACTCTTGAACTTGAGCAGCTTACTGTTAAATCTCACGGGTAGATCACAGAAAAGTCATTAACTCATAGTTATTTATATAAGAAATGTATGCACAGGAGGGGCAGACAGGCATAGAACAGTATAAACAAATGAAGCCATGTGCAGGCATGGTGGGATCCATGCATAACACAGCAGGTTTTGTTGGAAAAGAGGCAGAGGCCCTGGTAGTAATGAACATGAAGAAATACTGGATGTTTTCTCACTTGTATGGTTCTGGACCTCAAATGAATCATCGCTAGATCACACTGGATTTTTATTTCATTTTTATACTCAAGCAGAAAAGATCTAGAGGGCAGCTGCTTTGAACAAAGAAAGAATGGTTGAAAATGCCATGTTAATGCATTGTTCATGAAAGGAGAGTGAAAGCAGTCCTAAAGACAGACATTGATGGATCTTCCCCATTCAGTCACCCTGATAATTGTGATACTAATTGATGGGCAGCCGTTAAACTCGATATGAGGTTACTTACTGGTTTGTGGCTGTTTGTTCATAAATAGCAGCGCTCTCCTGAAACTTCCTTGAAACACCTCACAGAGCAGGAATGCCCATAGCCCATTCTGCATGGAGGAAAATGAAGGTATGGAGCCATGAAGTGACTAGTCCAAGGATGTGGTCTGTGCTGAAAAGGCCCAGGAAAAGATTAGCATCAATTGGGTCCCAATACAGCCTTTGACTCTCAGCTGATTTTTCTTTTTTAAAATAGTGGATCAAGATTAACTCAAGCCAAATTATTTGCATGTATTTTATATTGAAGCAATCATTGTATCTTATTTCTTGGAGAGTGCCACATGGATAAGCCCAGTGCAGACTTTGCCAGAGAGCTGGCACATAAGCTGGGTTACTGAGAAAACCCTTTTAAAAAACAGGACCAAGGATATAGTGCTATGGGTTTGTAGTCAGGGGATGCCTTTTGTGGCTTACTTCTACAATCCCTTATGCACTGTGATGCTTCTTCAGGAAACACAATCCCTCTTCCTGGGTTTGCTGCCTTGGGACATCCCTTCTCTGGTTTTATTGTAGTTTCATTGCTAAGGTTGCTCCACCAAAAGCCTTACAGCAAAGCAGTGTTGCTGTGGCAGACTCTGTGCCCAAAAGCCCTGCTTAAAGAAAAATAAACTAATAATTTC
Organism: Hylia prasina; assembly: GCA_013397195.1. NCBI lineage: Eukaryota > Metazoa > Chordata > Aves > Passeriformes > Sylviidae > Hylia > Hylia prasina. The sequence continues at coordinate 715,358 of VYXD01006933.1, forward strand.
TTCTGGGCCAGCTTCCCCCTTGGGCCCAGTTGCACACTGGGTCTTGCTTTTGTCTGATGACAGGGTAAGACAGTTTGTAGGAAGCCACTGCAGTCCGTCAGCAGCAAGCCAGAGCACCCTGATCCTTCACTGCTCTCTTGTGTGATCAAACAAGCAGGGGTTTGCCACAATCTGCAAGACTAGGAAAATTATCTACCAGAGCTTGGGTCCTTGCTGAGCCTTGGAGCCACCCCTATCTAGCTGGGGAGCCAAACAGGAAAAAAATGTTTGACATCCAGGGTCCCACCTCAAGTTGTTAGCTAGCAGGATGAGCCTACCCACACTCGAGCCATGAACAATAACAGGGAATTTGTTTTCTTTTATTCATTTCACCTTCTAGCCTATCCCTCAAAGAAGGAAGAAGGAGGTGGTACAAAATATTAATCCTCTGGGTTTACAATCCCAGTGCTAAAGCATGATGTCCGCAAGAAATGTTCCTTAGATTAAGAAACACCTAGAGTTAACCAATATATTTTGCACATTTTCCAGATGCTTTATACAGTATTCATGTTTTACAATTATTCAGAGTGAATCTGCAGATAAATGAAACTTTATGTACAACCAGGAAACATGAAAAAGCACCTAAAATTGTAAGATGCATAACATCAAAGGGGAGCCTGTACTGTGTATCAGAGCAGAAATCCCTGGTGTATTACTGAGCTAGTACTGTTAACTGCATCAGTGGCATGTTGCATTTAGACTAATTAGCTGGAAAGCAGTTATGCTGTTTCAAAACCTTACCTAGTGTTTCCTCATGATGCTATTATGTGCCTGTGAACACATTAGCTCAAATACCAACCACTTCATAGCATCATATAGATTTGCTCCTAAGCATGGTGGGTTTCATAATTTTTGAAAATACAATGTCCTTGTGCTGAACACTTTGTGGAGCATTCCAACACAAAATTGTATTGAATTCTATCAGGAATGGTTCATTATCTCATAATTTAGGTACAGAATACTTTGAACAGATAGCATCAGTAATTATTTCTGGTGGCATATTAGGGGCTTATCACCGTGTAATAATGAGAATGCTAAGAAGCAAGATTTTAACTGTTTGGAAAAAATTGTGCAGTTTCTTTGTTAGAAAGCTGGGGCAAGAAGGAAAGAGGGATGTTCAGACACTGAAATATGCTAGATCAGTTTTATTTCTTATTTTATTGCTCTTTAGCTATTAATTGGCAGGCTTCTGTACTTGTAATGGACCTTGCTTGCCCAGCTGTATTAGACTCCAATACTCATTAGTGACCAGATTTGCTTTCACTTCTTGCTGTAGTGCTGTGCCTGGCAACATTTGGATAACAGCAGTGGTGATGGGCCTGGGCTGGCAGGTGGCCAGAGTGTTGCTGCTTGTTCTGTGCTGCTGTCCTGGACAGGCTGGAACTCCAGGATGAACTTGAGTTGAAGGGACCATCCCTATGGATGAGACACTCTGCATCCATGGTTATGTCTGCATCACAGAAGGTGTACCTCTGAAAGGGTTGTGGCCCAAGGATAAGTCCATGCAGGAGAAGGTACTCTTGGAAGCATCTGTGGTTGTGGATGATCCATGCTGCAGCAGGTGCACCTTGTAGCACCAGTGGCTGTGCACGAGATTGTGCTGGAGCACCTCAAAGAATGTGGCAATAGATAAGCCCACGACAGAGCAGGAACACCCCTGAAGGGCCTGCAGCCAAGGGTGAGGCCATGTTGGAACAGGTCTATTTCTGAAAGGACTGTGGCTGTGGGTAAGGCCATGCTGGAGCAGGTCTATCTCTGAAGGCATTGGTCCCTGGAGAAGGCCCTGCAGGATCAGGCACCTCCAAGGGATGGTGGCTGTGGATAAGTCTATGCCACGAGCAGGTACATCCGTAAAGAGACAGTGTCTCATAGAAAAGGCATGGTGCAAGTACCCCCTAAGAAACTACAATCTTTGAATATCCAACTCAGACTATCCACCTGAGATGTCTCCAGCTAGGAGAGCTTCTGTTTCAAGGTGCTATAAAGCTGAAAAGTTTTGTTTGTTTTTACACAAAGTCTCTGGGTTTTTTAAACAACAAATTCTCTGTGCCCTTCCTGTTCATTGCAGCTTTTACTGAGTTATTCTTCAGTGCCAAATTCATATTTGACTCACTGCAATTCTTTAATGGCTTCCACTGACTTTTGGCCTCAAGATGAAGAACAAAGGAATGGACTTACATCCTCACAATGATTTGGTTGGAAGCAAGTAAGCAGGGACTTCTTGGTCACCTTTCAGCTCAGCTGCACACCCACATCAGCAGTACCCCAAATGAGACAATGAGCATCTGGGAGGCACAATCACATCTTGACTTCTGCCCATCAGCTACAAAGACTTTATTTTATTATGCATGTCCCGTGATCTTCAGCCCCATGATGGTTTTAAGAATCCATAGTAGAATCTGTGTTAAACTGCCTAATGGGCAAATCTGGATCATATTTGTATCATATTTAACACTTTCATGTTAAAACTTTTATCTAGAAAGAATGACAGATAGTATTTGCTGTGAACTTGGAGAGAATGGATGATGCTTCCTTCATAACATCCACCTATATCGTCCAATATTATAGGAAGTTAGATAGAATTATAGACACAATAGTAAGGGATGCTTTTTTTAATAAATTAAAGTAATTCATATATGATAAAGTTGTGAGCAATGTGCTCTAGGTGACTCTGAGCGTTGTGTGACTAGGTAATCAAAAAATATTAATGAAATTCAAATAATTATTTCATATCTTCCCTGATAAAATATCTGTATTCTAGAAAAGCCAATCTGAAATATGTATAGGCATACATTCTGGTTATATGGTATGATTATACGGTCATTCCACAGGTATTCCAATACAGGAAAATTACAGGTTAAAGTACTGACTCAATTTTATTTTGATATCCTTATAGTATTAGGTCGGTAATAGTAGGAACACCAAGGAGTCACCTTCTTCTCCTCATGTAGGTCTTATTGTCCTCATCTGATATTAAATTTAAGGTGCAGTCAGTCTGCAATGTAATGTCTGTGGCATTTCATCATGTGACCTACAAATACAAAACCAGAATCCATAAAATGTATAAACGACAGTTATGTTTATCTTCTAGCTAATTGGGAATAATTATGTGAATTAGTGTGAATGCATTAGTCTTTTCCTCTGTTGAAATGTGACCTTTGATCTTTGGTAACCACTCCCACGTGAACAGCACAGGGCAAACATCACAGAGGATGGTGTAAAGTTTCTCCCTCCTACTGCCCTGATGCAAAGCCCCTTATTTGCCTGCACAAATATTTTTTGAATGTTTCATATATTTGCTCTGGCATGAATTTTGTATTTTTTTACTAGCAATTTGAGTCCTTACCCGTATGCTTTAGCAAACATATTGAGAGCTGATTTAAGGCAGGCAAACAGGTGGAAAACCACTAATCTTAAACCACTTTATACCAAACTGCTGTGCATGGTCCTAGGGGGTACACTTGGCTCCTCAGCCTCAGCTCATCTGAGCAGACCTCAGGGCTTTACTGTGGTCATCTGCTTAGCATGGGCACATCAGCCTTCTGCAGAGGTACAGATATGGGACTGCCCAAGCCCACCAGATTAAGCTTGATCCACTTCCCAGATCCTTGCTCTTTCTCACAGCCTCAATCTCAATGGCTTTCAGGCTGTATAGATCATCTTTTCAAAGACAAGCTTGATTTGAATCACACTGGCATATTTTTGGCAAGGCTTCAGAATCTCATCAATCTTTATCAAGCATGAGAAAGAGCCACTTATCCAGATAAAATGACAGCCAGCCGCATGCGATTTGCTGCCTTACCTGATTGCTGGGCAGTCACTTAGGTCCAAGGGACAGAAAAGAACTTCCCTCTCTCTCCGTTAAATACTTTCCTGAAAACACAGAGCGCACTGTCATTCCAGCAGCAGACATTAGGATCTCTTGCATTCTCAGTTACCAGTGAGACTCCACCAATATGATCAGCCTTTTTTCCCTTTACAGTGATGCTCCAGCATGAGTCTTCTCAGAAACCTCCTCCAGGTAAATGCATTTAGTTTGCTTCCTCTGGTAGACTTTAAAATAGAGAAATGTGTGTATCCAATGCAAAAGCCAAATCAGTATAAGCAGTCTTTGGCTTATGAATAACAACATTGGTAGAAGATAAAACACAGACATTTCCCCTGGGGAGAGATATAGACAAAGGAGCCACACGTGAGCCTGGTACCCATATTGCCTAATTTAACTTTGGAAAATAATTAGACAGGCACAACAGTCAAATGTGGGGAAAATGGCATAATTTATTTTTTTTTAATGGTCAAATACATGAAATGTAAAAGATGCTTTAAATTTAATCTAATTAACTTTTCTGGAGGTGCTGCATAGGAAGCACAGATTTATCTTAGTTCCAGTGGAAGAAAAGCATTATGTCAGTTTTACTTAGAAAGACACTCCCTAATTTATCATACCATAACCAAATTAAGCTTGAGAACTACTAATCAGTAGGTGTCTATTATACAGCAGAGCATTAGCCTTAGCATGTACAATGCCTTCGGCATTCAACAGGGCATATACTGGAAATGAGAATTCCTTTGTCGTTTGGCCAGGGAAGCAACTATCTTTGTAGTTTGTGATTTGTATAATAATCAGTTAAAATAAGGTGTGTCATGGGCAGAAGCTCGTGAAAAAATTAAAGTTCTGGTTCTTATTTAACTTTTTCTACTCTAACCTTTAATGTTTTAAATACGTGTAAATTCCTGAAAGCACTGCCTATTCATATAACAGTTTCTCTTTCTGCAGTGCTTCTGCTCCTTCTTTTCCCTTCCAAAATACAAAGCTCCAAAAGAAAACTAGAAATTTCCAGCCACAGTGTACAAAATTCCTCACATTCCAGTTTTCTTTTTCCAATCCCACATATGCACATATGAATATGTTCACAGGTTTGTGCATGACATCAACTCCTTGCTCCTATTTCCGTACTAGCATGACAAACATTTCAGGTCAGATCTGTGAACCAGACAAGTCCAGTGAGCTCTAGATCACCTTTGGGTATTCTCAGGAGGCATGGTGTCCCTGAGGGAGCTCTCTGCTCCCTCTTCCTCTCCCTCCTTTCCCTTTTTTTCCAGAGGAAGAAGTGACACATGTGCTGTGGACAACACTATTAGCAAATTGTGCCATCTTGTTATGCTGTTTTATATGCTGCTTATTTAGAGCTATTTACACTAAATAAAGTATAAGCTATTATAAACACTACTTATTTAGTGCTTACTTAATCTCCACCCATCTGAGTGGAGTTACTGGGCATGCAGGCTATGATAGTCCATATGCATTTGAGTCCAAGGTCAGGCAACTTATACTTAATTTCCTTACATAGCATTTGTTACAAATTACAACAGCATTTTGCTGTTAGTAGCAAAAAAATCTTCACTAATGGCATGACACCTAGTGATAGAAACTACTCTTATACACTATTTTTCCATGGCAAAATTTTACTGAACAGAAAAGTACTAATAGTACTGATATAGAATACCTAATATATCAGATTTGAGACCACCATCTATATGCTTTCTTCACAATCTATTGCCTTTAACCATTGGGGATTAATCCATATGAACAGCCTTCACAAAAGCTAGGTGGTGTCATAATTGCTCTGATTGAAACTGTCTTAAGCATTTGCAAGTCTCATATAACACACAAGACCCAAAATAAAAATGATCTCACAATTGAGAGTATTTAATGTTTTTATTTATTTCAAATAACATTATTTCTCCATCCATGCCAAGGCCATATTTGTTAGGATGAACCCCAGCCTAATGGATCAAGACAGTCTCATGTGCCCCTTCCTGAGATCCCAGTTAACTTCTACTTCCTCTTCCAAGCTGATCTCACTTACAGAGGTTGTTCTGATGACATCATGAAGAATCATTTTGAACGTGCTTTTTTCTGTAGGACTTCAAGAAAACTGTACCCTTGCCAAAAGCCCAGATGTAACACAGTGAAGAGAACATGCACATAAACACATATGCAAAATGACAGGAAGAGTAAGCTATTATCATTTGAATTCTTCTACATCATGTTGTTGAACAGAAAAAAAAAAAAAAAAATTAAAGACGCCTCCTGCTCAGAAAGGGATAGAAAGTGCCATTCAAAATATAGTAATACAATATTTTTTCCAGTTATGTAGTTCATACGTTGGAACTGAGGAAGAAATTAATTCTTTGATTTGGAGGAAAAGAGGTATCTTTGTGGTCTTCTAATCTGATACAGATATAGATTATAGCCGAGATCATGCACAAACTGCACAAAGGGGAGAACTACACCTGGAATCAGAATTATCTGAAAAGACTGTGTTTGATTTATTACAACTGTACTTTTACTCTGCTAAAAAGTTATGCAAATCTTTCTCATTGGTGTCAAAAGTATTACATGCATTTACATTTCAACACATATTCCGTCTTCCTGAAAGGCTGAATCCTGCGAAGTCACAAAACACAGAAACAGTTTCTGTTTACCTATTCGTGGGAGTTATAATCACCCAATAAAGTTAATTGGCTAAAATGTTTCTTCTATGGAGGGAAAGAGGATACCTGCCTACTGACCTAAAAGAGGAGGCCAGTCTTTGGTGGCCTGTGGTTATGCCAGAGCATCCTGCCCCGTGACCCTCTCTCCATGCAGCAACAGCCCTTAATAAGTGGATGTAATATTTTATGACAGGTTAATACATTGAACTAGACACAACATTATTAGCACAACCTTTCTGATCCCAGAAAGCGCTCACATAATCACTTGTACATATTTATCTTTCCTCTACTTAAGTATCTGCAGTATCCCAGCTCATGCATAATAACACCTTCCTTATAAATGTATTTCATTAATTTGTTGATGTTTACAATATTAATAGAGGATGACATGTTCTTCAGATGTGCTCTTGTGTGAAATCATCACTCATTTCTGAGTCAGTTCCTGGAAATTGTATTGTCTTCCAGAAGAATTTTTACTGAGTTTTAATCTCAGCTTTTATTGCCAAATACAAATATTTATGAAAATTGACTGCTTAGCTTACCTGCCTCTTGAAAACCCTAGATGTGATACATGTTGGTACTTTTCAGTGCTATCAAGACATTTCCAAAAGGCAGATATAGAAATACCAGAAATAGCAGAGAAGAGGAAGAAAACTTATTTCAAATGAAAGCAAAAGGGCAGGTCCAGTGTCCCCACAATCTCAACTGTTAAAAGAAATAACATAATTTGTTTAAATAAAACTTTGATAACCATTTTAACAAATGGGCTGCTGGTGTTGAGAAATAAATTTTATGTTCTTTATAGTGTTCTTGCTCAAATAATTGAGAAAGGCTCCTGAATGTTGCAGCTGTACCATTAAAAGCAAATCCAGGGGAAAAGATTGAACACAGTACTGCAACAAGAAACAGGATTGTCTCTGCTTGTTTAGCTTCAACTTGGTGCCCAGGACAGACCTATTGTCTCTACAAAAATGTCACTGTTTTTCTTTGCTAATCCTCTGTGTAGCTATGACAAGGACAGATGATTGCAATAAATCCTTTGTCTCTTCTTGATTCAGACTAGAGCAGCCTTGATCACAGTTAATGACTCATAAGTAAATAAAGGTAGAGGCCATCCTTAAAAAAAATCTCTAAAAGTGCTTTTTTAAAAAATGATGATATTTGGTGCACTATTAAATGAATGATTTTATTGTATGTAGAATAATGTTTCACACATTTTGGTCATGATCAAAATAAATATTTTTAGTAGGTTTGATCATAATGAAGTTAAAACATTGAGCCATCTCTACAGTATTGTGCTTTTGTCTATTCACTGAAATTGGTTTTAATTAGAGCTCAGCATGATCTCAACATCTTGGAAACTCCTCTCTGCTTCTGGGTGACAAAATTACATTCACGTGTAATCTGCAGCTCGTCAAATATCTCATAAAATCTGTGAAATTGTTTTAGATGCTGTAGTGTGTCATATAAAATAGCTGAGCTTAGGTAGTGTCTTCTCTAAAATGTCTACTAACCAAAAGGTAAACCGGCCTGACAGGTCTCTAGGGTGGGGACTTTTTGTGAATAATTAGCCTTGAGCAATGAAACTCCAGAGCCACACCTGGGCTGAATCTTTGATCTGTCTTTATACAGCTAGAACCAAGTTAGAGAGTTTATGCACTATCTTGATGTTGCAGGTGATAAAATCTTTGCTCTTGCATACATACTGCAACAAATATACCTGTGTGTATATGTACACATGTGTATATATATATATGTATATAATATATGTATATATTTATATAGTAAAAATGGATATTAAGGATCACCATTCAATTGTGTTTCTTCATTGTTCATTCTGGTGTGGCTTAATCACTTTAAGAGTTGTTATGTTTTCATTTTTTCATATAAAAGATGAGACTTAGTGACACATTCTGTCTTGATAGCATCAGAACAATGTGTACAACAATCAGTATGCTGACAGAGCAGAATCTTTACTGACCTATTTAGTAGGCACAATTGTCAAAGGCTGAAAAATAAAATAAATAAATCATTTGCAACATGTATAGTTTTGGGGGTTTTGCGCACATAATACCTTTTTTAAAATAAAAGGTTTATTAAATAACAGAGTCAAATTGTATCTGATCTAGCAGCATGTAGTCTTTATTGGATAGTCTAAAAGAATTATGAACACAATAATAACCATTTTGTCTTCCATTTTAATCCTTGATGCACTTCCAGGTCTACTTGCAGCTTTGGGCAAATCCCTGAATTTCTCTGTCTCTCTTACACATGAAATAAGGACAATAATAATGAATTAATTGGTTATTTGTTTGTCATTTTAAAGATTGTTAGATGCAGTCTTCTCTTGTTTATACTAATGCAATATCCCAAGTGAATGAATTTGAGACTGTGTAATTTAGATAAATTCAAACACAGATTGTACCCTCATGCTTAATGTTGTGCATCTATTATATCATTATTTTCTGCAAATACACATGGGAACTGCACAAATTGCTTTGAAAACCCTCAAGAACAAAAGACTTTACTTCTACCCTGTGTAGTTGTAACTGCTTCTTATTTTTAAAAAATGGTGCATTCAGCTAATAAACTAGACTCGTGTGAAATCTTTGCTATCAGTAGTCCTCCAATAAAATCAACACATATCTGCACAGCTAGGCTGTTGAACTTGCTTTAGTCACACTCCTCACATAAATATTTAGATTTACTGAACTGATGTGGTTGATACAACTAAGAAGTAACCATCTGAGTAGCGAACAAATCATTAGGAGAGTACCTGTGATTTGTAGCTCTTTCATGTTTATATTTGTGTTGAAATAGGCTAACTTGCACAGTCAAAGAGAAATTCAAGATGAGGACATTTTATATTTCATCTTGCTTTGAATATTGACATACTAAAAGAGTAACATTTGTTACATAGTCTTTTTATTGAAATTAATCTATTTTAAAAGAAAATATTTATTAGCTAGATTAATTCAGATTAATAAATAACTCTTCCTTTCTATATTTTGCAGGAGTTTTAATAAAATAAGTGCTTTATAGGCAGGAAGAAACAGACTTAGCAACACTGTCTGAGCATTTTTTAATGACTATATTGTAATGATCATGCCTGTGATGAAAATACACTAATATCTTTCCTTATAGACAAAAGCAGAGTGGCATATACTCTTATTTTCAGGTAAAAATCATGGATTTGCATGTATTTCTCTTCAATGAAGCTTTTATGTGGTGTAGCAGAAACACAGCGTGGTTTATTCTCTGATGTCAACAACAGACAGTTCCACACCAGGCTTATACTAAATATCTAAAAAGGGATTAAAAGAATAATGCAGCTTTAACACAGTAACTTTCACCTTTGTTTAGTAGATGATTTCTAAATTAATTGTTCTGTCAATTTGTATCTCAAAAATAAACCAAAACAAAAGACACAATTCTGATGACAAAAAATTTTGATTTTCTGATCCCATTGATTCCCAGACTACCTGAATAGAAGACTTTCCCTGGTTTAAAACTTCAAAGAAGCTGTGAATCCTTCTTCTTGAACTCTTTCCTTAGCAATGATGGCTCCACCACACAGATTCTCAGGTTTGGAGCTTGCCAAGGAAAAGTTGAGCCAGGAGGACACCCTGGGTAGGACCCTGGACTTACATTCTCTCATCACCCAAGCTTGTTTTTGTGCTCAGACTTGTGGCTGATTCCCTGAGAAAGTCCAACAAATCTCACATCTAAGTGAGGTTTTAGTCAAAACCTCAAATAGCATTGGTTAGCAATGTTTAGAGTGCTGTGGTTTCAACTACAGGCTGAGTAAACAAATATTTAATGGGCAATAAAATTTTTAAGATACTTGAAAAGTAGGGGAATGTGGTTTTGCTTGGCTGCACGCTGTGTCTCATGCTGAGATACCAAGCAAAATGTTCACTATGTGGTTTCTTTTTAAGACCCACGCAAGATGGTTTTGGTAAGCTGCTACGGGTTAAAATTCACTTAATTTGGCATTTTAGTTGGGACTCATATTCAAGCACTCTGAAAGTTTGCTAACAGTGTTGATGGCAACAGAACTGGAGGACAAGGTGATTTTTTCCAGTGTATAGCTCAGAGGTAGAATAGTCTGAATAGTACCCAGTCTTCTCATTAGCCTTATTTCCAATCACACTGCACAGCTCTTCTTATAGCCTTCTGTCCAGATGTGGGTGTGTTGTGCTTCCCTATATCTCAAGTATGGTATTAAAAGCTGTGACTCCAGCATGAACTTTTCACTTGCATAGTTAAAGAGTCACTTTTTCTTTTGGTTGTTCTTTCCCCCTCATTTGCCCTGTTCTGCCTAACCCCAGCCTACAAAACTCTATGCTAGTCTGACCTATGCTACAGTGAGAATCCTTAACAAAACACAATTCCTGCTTTGTTATGGGTTTGAGAATGATGGTGACCATCAGCAAAAAACCCTAATGGGAAAAGATGAGAAACCTCCACAATCTATAAAGATCAAGATAACACGTGTAAGAATTTCTTCTCCCCTCAGATTTCTCACAGTCAGCAAGACTGGGCCGGCGTTTGGCTGCTGCAATTCACGGTCAGGTGCATTAGCCAACATCCACTTTGGTTGACATGACCACGCTGGGCTGTGAACTGCCATGCCTGAGGAACTGGTTCACATCCACTCCTGTGACCCAAACACAAGCAGAAAGGTGGGGCAGGCATCCCCAGCGCTAGCCTTCTAAAATGTCTT